>JAVJIF010025379.1:0-92701 GCA_038442645.1 Agave tequilana | reverse complement strand
GACGCTGTCTCCTTCATTAATTTTTCTAATCCTGGTATAAGTTATTCAATTATATTATTATTTAATTCAGTTAATCAATCAATATCCGTGTTACTAGAATACTGGGACGATTAGGTGATAGTAATAGTAAAGTACTCGTATATACGGTAAATAGTAATAAGAACACTGAACAGTAACAATAACCGTGTATACGATGAATAGAGCTGTGTAGGGTGTAACAGTCTGACAATATTTTCTCAGTAACTTTTAGTAACATAAATTAATATAATAACAAAATCAGATACTGCTCAATAGACAGTCTCAGCTAGAGCTGATCAATATCTCATCCATTTGAACTAGGATACAATAGTAACTGATCTGTCACCTAATAATCTCAATACAATCATCATGAATATCAAGTATCAATCCATGTCAAGGTAATCTAGTACAGTAAATCACAAGTTCAATAAATTAATAATCAGTTCTCTCATCGCTACCAAACTGTTATAATTCTCTAATCACCAATAACTGAGATAAATAATAACTGCTATCAACTCTGAAGTACAAGCTCACCGATATTAACTAGATCACTATCACAATAAGTCAATCTCTATTAATTGAATTAACTAAGATCATGAATATAATCTACTGATTATCCTCGAATCAATTAGATCAACAATACTGAAATCATATCTATAGAAAGTACATCTTCTAACAGCTGCAATGTAGAATAGTTTATATCTGATACTCAACATCAAGAAGACATCATCAATACTATAATAAACTAATCAACGAATAGAATTCAGAGATCCTTACAACCAATAATCCATCATAATCAATCATATCCAAGTACTGATCAAGATCCAATGAAAGGAATATAAATCTCAAATCAACTCTAACTCTAAATAAATTCATATATCGATCCAAGCATAAGAAATCCATCACCTTAATAAAATAACATCATGTCTAATCTGTCCTCAATATCCAAATGAGTGCTCATTAAAATAATCACCAATTAAATATCTGATAAACAATTCACATAAAATATAAACCTTTAATCATAATTGCTAACCATTCTAACTCAAGATCAATCCAGTTACTAACATCCATCACGACTTGTTCTGAAACATGAAATGGTATAAGTCTAATGTCTTAATATCAAATTACAAGGTCCATATACATCTGATACTCAAACATGAACTAATCCAGTCAATCTATAGATCGAATCAGGTCACAATCTAAAGTATTCCAATACTAGACCTAAGCCAACAGTGACAAACACCAACACATAAAATGATACTGATACAAGCTCATATCAACTATATAAATAAGGTGAAAAATCACTGATATCTCATGAAGTGATACAAGTGATAATACAGGTAAAATATCTCAGTCAGTCACATGAAATGATAAAAGTAAGATACAAGTACTTATTGACAATGGTGAATAAGGAAATAAGATAAAAGCAAACACTTACGTGAAATGACGCGGTTTTAGAACTAAATCGCTATCTGATCTTCGCTGCATGAACTGGTATGAATCTTTAGATCATTTCATGGGCCGTTCTTTGAATCGCCTATGTATTGGGTCCATAACGAGCACAACTCTGAATCTCCCGTTATTGAGTTTGAATTGCACGAACGGGTCTGTAATCGCTGCAACACGCAATCAAAAACATGAACTTATCTGAACATACACCCGTACACATACACACACCACATATATACACGTACACTCTCATAAACTCAACATACATGTATACTTATCTATAAACTTATACATACATACATTCATACGTACGTACATATATATATATATATATATATATATATATATTATATATATATATATATATATATATATATGTATGTATGTATGTATGTATGTATATATGTATATGTATGTATATATATATATATATATATATATAATATATATATATATATATATATATATATATATGTATATATACATACAAAACATACACCTACACATACATACACATATATATTAACACACACCTACAAATATATACTCCCACATACTTCATACACAAATGTACAAAACACATACACACACAAAACTCATGTAACATATAATCACAGACAGATAAAGAGAGTGTACTCATTGATGGAGGAGAGAGGGAGAAGCACTGTCATGGGGCACGCCATCGACGATGGAGGAGTCGGAGGCCGGGGAAGGGGGTTGATGGTTCCGAGAGGTTGTCGAGATTGTCGTAGATGAGTCGTCGGTCTCCGGTGTGTCAGGGGTGTAGGCTAGGGGTGGATCCAGGCTTGGGGTGCTCGGCAGCACGGTGAAGAGGGGAGAAGGCCTGGTAATGTTCTCGGGCTTGAGAGGATGGAGCTCGAGCTATCCTGAGATGGGGGAAAACTTGGCAGCATGTGGGGTTTGCAGGCGTGGAGGAGGTGGCTCAAGGCAAGGGGTTGCACGGGTGATTGGTTGTGGGCTGCGCAAGGAGGAGTTATGGTGACTCATGGCCTGGATGGTGGCCAGGGTTAGGGGAGGTTGTGCTGCCGACTGGTGGGGAAGGAGGCACAGGTCATAGGGGAAGGTGGGGACTGTGCACAGAGGTGTTGTTGTCCATGGATGGAGGAGGTGCAGCACACAGTGGATGGGGGTGTTTGCGCGTGCTGGTGATGGAAAAGAGAGAGAGGTGTAGGCTTTCGCCGGACAGCGAGGAGGGAAGGCGCATGGGGCGATGTCGTCAATGGGCTCCGTTGTGTTCGACCATGGTGGAGTGTGCACAAGGAGAGGGAAAGGCAACCGTGGGCTGTCGCGACACGACCAGGGGTGCTCTCGGCCAGTGCGTGGAGGGTGTTAGGCTCCGGCGGAGTGCGATCTATGGTGGTTGTTCAAAGAGGAGGAAGGGGACGGCCTGGTGCTGAAGAGTGGTGTAATAGTTGGGAGATAGAGGATATTATGATGGGATTTAAATTATTTAGGATAAAATCTAATTAGTTAGGATTAGCTAAGAAATAAATTAGTATTATATAGGAAATTGGGTATACATTGGGTATAGGATAAGAATCAAGGAAAAGAAGGAGGATAAAAATAATACTAACTCAACACTAATAATAACAATAATACTTAATAAACATTAAATATTAATATTAGCAATAATAATAGAAATAATAATAAAAATGATAATAATAACAATAATAACAACACAAAAAGTAATAGTATTTAATCATTACAATATTAATATTAAGCACTAATTATAATTATCAATAACTATAGTAAGTAATAAAAACAATAATAATAATAATAGTAACAATAATAATAATTACTAACAATATTAATTAACAATGATCATAATAATAACAACAATATTAATAACAATAATAACACTAATGATAATAATAATAAATAATAATCAAAATGAAATAATGGTAGTAAAATAATAACAATTAATAATAATGGTAAATGTAAAATAATAGTAACTAGTATCAACAATATTAATAAGCAATTATGGTAATAATATATCTAATCCAAATTAACATTTAATCTTTCCAAAAAATTATTTATTTAATAATACTAATAAGTCGCAAATCAATTTTATAAATAATAATAAAAAATCAAGGAACCAAATAAATACTTAGACAAATAAAATACATTATTATTAGATAGGGGATATTATACTTTTTATGTTGTGCTTTACTTACGTGCATTACCCCATTATATCTCTCGCTTGTGGTGAGGATCTATTATCCAATCACTTTTGATAAAAATCACCACCATAAAATGAACTTAGGTGAACCCATAACCTTATTTTCCCTCATTTTTAAATTACAAAAATTTTAATTCCAATAACACAGTATTCTAGAGAGAGATTAATTTGATCAAGGGCTAACTAGGTCTAGTTAAGGAAAAATTGATAGAGAGGACTAATTTGGTGTAACTTATATGATTTGAAAGGTTGAATAGCAGTTCAAAAGAATTAAGGGATTAATATGAAAATATGAAACATTTTAGGGACTAATATCTAAAATATCTTACTTTATATTAGAACTCCTACCTTGAACGTTATTATTATGTGGGTTCAATCTTTAGTACTCATGTTTCTTATATCATTCAAGTTAATAGTTATATTTTATTAAATTGTTGACTACTTAAATAGTGGATAATATAATTTAATATATATATATATATATTAGTATTTTGAGTGCTTCATATTCATTGGAGAAGAATTCTGAATCAAGTGGTGTTACAAACTTCAGAAATTAAGCACAGACATGTACATGACTTGTGCATGTTATAAGTCTTATTAATCGACTTATGTTTTAGCTTAGTCGACTTATACTTGGGTATAGTCGACTAGTACTTGCAACAGAGAGTTGGGTTCTCAGATTTTTGTAAGAATAAACGACTGATAATCCCTTATAATCTAGTAGTCCACATTATTAGTCGACTTATAGTCGATGAATATTAGGTCTGGCAATTTTCTTTTCTGCTTTTGTTAGATTCAAGTTTTTTTCTCTGAGGCGGTGCTGATTATATTGTTGAAGTTTGGTTGGAGTAGGATCATCATAGGTGCTTATATAAACTCCTTAGTGGAGGTTTTTGGGGAAAATGTGAAGCAACGTCAAGAATTCAAGAGAAATTAAGATTTTTAATATGGAGACTTGTAAGAGAGATACTCTTGTAACTCTCATATTTTACTCTGTAATATAATTTCTCCCCTCCTCCCCATGGACGTAGGCACTCTTACTGAACCACATTAAATTTGGTATTCTTCTGTTATGTGGCGATTTATTTCAATTGCTTACTAGTGGTAGATCTTTTACGCTTCCGCTGTCAGGTCTTCAACTCAGTGTTTCTGTCTTGTTGTATTTGCGTTGATCAGACAATTAGTATCAGATCAATGGCTAGTAAGACGACTACAATAACCAAGTTCGAGTGGAGAAATTTGACAAAAAGTCTAACTTCTTATTGTGAAAGATGCGAGTAATATCGTTGCTCGTGAAGGAGGGCACACACAAGACCCTGCTTGGTATTGAGAAGAAACCATCGAAGATGGAGGATAATGAGTGAAACAACATCGATTTTCATGCAAAGATGACGATCATACTATGCCTATCAGAAGAGGTTCTCTATAACATCATGAACAAGAAGACAACTGCTGGTCTTTGGTATAAGCTGGAGAGCCTTTACATAATAAAGAGTTTGTCGAATAAGCTCTTGATGAAGAAGCAGTTATATAGCCTTTGGATGAAGAAAAGTATTCCTATTTACAACATCTTAAAGTTTTTAATAGGATTTTTAAGTGACCTGTTGGCTTTAGAGGCTAAGCTAGAAGAAGAAAACATCTCTTTTGTTACTTTCTTCTCTTCAATCAAGTTATGACCACTTGGCGACCACCATCATATATGATAAGGAGATCTTAAAGTTAGAAGATGTCAGACAGATACTCTAGAACAACAAGCTGATGAAGAAGATAGATTTTACAGAGGAGATCTCAAGACTAGTTGTCAAGGGCTAGAGGGGGAGATCAAAGAGTAGAGGACCCAAAAGGTATTCAGAGACGTCTAACAGTTTTGCTTGCTATTTTTATAAGAAACTATGGCACATCAAGAAATTTTATATGAAATACAAGAAGATGCTGAAGAAGAAAGGCAGTTAGAATTCTGATGAGGCTAGTACCTAGGATGTAAACGGGTCAGGTTCGGGTCGGATCCATGCCATATCCGAACCCAAACCTAATAAGGAATTCAGGTTCGGAGTGGGGTTCCAGTTGGAATCTCTTCTTTCCTATCGGGTTCGGGTCGGATTTTAAATAGGTATATTAAATTTTTAATGAGAGTTATTTTTTAAAGTGTGTTTCAATTTTATTAGATGCAAAATTAAAATTTATATATTTAGCTTTTAGAATAATATGGTCAAGTCATTATTTATATAATTTTACTAATTTAAAAGTAGTGAAATGTATGATGATAAGTATCATTTTATAACATTTACTCTCTTTTCGGGTTTGTTATCGGGTTTCGGGTTTGAAATAGTAATACCCGAACCTGACCCGATAAGAATTTTAGGTCTAGTTTTTAGATCTGAACCTGATCTGTTATTAGTAAAAGATCAGATCGGGTTATCGGGTATCATTTACAGTTCCACTAGTACTAGTGGAAAGCTAGAACAAGCTGAAGTTATCGAACAAGCAGATGAGAATTCATGTGATATCTTGACAGCTTAGTCAGGAAAATGTAAGTACTTAGATGTTTTGTTACTTGACTCGAGTTGCACGTATCACATGTGCCCAAAAAGAGAGTGGTTGAGTACTGACAAGCCTTATGATGGAGGCTCTATCCTGATGGGTAGTGACGTTGTATGCAAGACAGTTGGCATTGGCAACATCCTATGAGAATATTTAATGAATAGGTTCGAACCCTCACGAACGTGCATCATCCATATTTAAGGAAGAATTTTCTCTCGTTGGGAGCTTTAAAAGCCCAAGGGTGCAAATTTTCAGGTGTAAATGGAGGTATCAAAGTTACAAGGGCTCCATGATGATTCTCAAAGGAGAACGAACATCAAACTTATACAAGATGAAAGGAAGCATTATTATTGGTAATACTTCAATAGCAACGGAGAAGGAGGAGACTACAAGGCTTTGGCATATGTGTCTTGGACACATGAGCGAGCCAGATCTTCAAGTCCTACACAAAAAGGATACTCTACCAGGTATCAAATATTGCAAACTTAATCTTTATAAATTTTACATCATGGGTAGACATCGTAGAGTAGCTTTCTCTACATCATAGCACAAGACAAAGGGCTTACTAGATCTCATACACATGGATGTGTGGAGACCTTCGTTAGTAGCATCCATCAGGGGTGCTAGGTACTATGTTATATTCATAAATGACTTCTCTAGGAGAGTCTGGGTATACTTCTTGAAGCAGAAATCAAAAGTATTTCAAAAGTTTAAGGAGTGAAAAACTATGGTGGAGAATCAAAGGGGCAAAAGATGAAAGTGTTGAGGTTTGACAATGGAGGCGAGCATACCTCGAAAGAATTCAAAGCTTACTTGGCAAGAAAAGGCATAAAACACTAGTTAGTATTCTAGGGCGACCAAAACAGAATGGAGTAGCAGAGCGCATGAATCAGACACTTACAGAGCATGCTCGCAGTATCATATTTTAGGTTGACATGTCAGAAGGATTTTAGACAGAAGCTGTGAATCAGGTGAGCTATCTAGTAAATAGGTCACCATCTACAGCCATTGATCTTCAGATCCCAGAGGAGATATGGTGAGGGAGTCTATGGATTATTCAACCTTCAGATTTTTAGTTGTTCAGTATATAGTTTGGTTGATAGTTAGAAAAAGAACAAACTAGAGTCCAAGTAAAAAAAGTGTATCCTCATTAGGTTCACCAAAGGAGTCAAGGGTTCACCAAAGCATCTCTGAACTTCATCAAGATTCTCCAAAGGTAAGGTGGAGAACGGGCTCTTGGGAGGGAGCCATGTGAAGCCACAAAAGGGGAGAGAAAGCACAGTGAATGAAGTAGAGGCCAATTTTTTCGAAGGGACTCAATGAACATGAGTCAAAGTGGAGATAGTTAGTATTTTGAGTGCCTCATATTTATTAGAGAAGAATTCTGGATCACCTGGAGGTGTTACAAACTTCAGAGATCAAGCATGGACATATACAAGACTTGTGCATGTTATAAGTTGACTTATAAGTCTTATTAATCGACTTATATTTTAGCCTAGTCGACTTATACTTGGGTATAGTCGACTATTGCTTACAATAGAGAGTTGAATTCTCAGATTTTTATTAACTAATAATCCCTTATAGTCGACTAGTGTAGATTATTAGTCGACTTATAGTCGACTAATATCAGGTTTGGTACTTTTCTTTTCTGGTTCTTTTTCCAGTTTGAGTTGTATTCATGTTTTTTTTCTTTCTCTGAGGCGGTGCTGATTGTATTTTTGAAGTTTGGATTGGACTAGGAACATCCTAGATGCTTATATAAGCTCTTTTGAAAAAAGTGAAGCAATGTTAAGAATTCAAGAGAAATTCAGATTTTCACTTTTGAGAGTTGTAAGAGATTTTTCTTATAACTCTTGTATTTTCTTCTCTGTTTTCAATATAATTTCTCCCTCCCCCCTGTGAACGTAGTAACTCTTTACGAACCACGTTAAATTTGGTATTCTTGTATTTTGTGGTGATTTGTTTCAATTGCTTACGAGTGGTAGATCTTCTACAATTTCACTGTTAACTCAGTGTTTATCTCTTTTGTATCGGCGTTGATCACGACAATATATGTATGTATGTATCCGTGGCAGTTTGGCCCACTGGTAAGTCACTTGGCTTAAAAACTAAATGACCCCAGTTTGAATCCGATTGCCGATGGATATCTGCCCCACGCGTTGTGGTGCGTGACTTACCTTGTTGCATGGTGGGAATTCTCCCAGGGTAAGGGCCACGTGACCTGCAAGATTAGTCCGGTGGGAAACCCCCTCTGTAGAGCCGTGCTTTCCCTGCCCCCATGCGAGATATAAAGCCAGTCTCGCTTGAGGGCGCACTGGGATACCTAGGCGGTTTTCCAAAAAAAAAATGTATGTATGTATGTATATGTGTGTGTGTGTGTGTGTCTATGTGTGTGTGTATTTGTATATGTATATGCATATACATATATTAAATATTTAAAATCTTAATTTCATCTAAATTTATTCCCATCATGGTATTTTTTTTAACGTGCATCTCACATGCCAATAATCTAGTGGTATTTGGAGACTGGTTCAAATCCCAACAAAAAAATAGAAATAAAAATAATTTCTTCTCTTACATTTGTTGTCTTCGACATGTAAACATATACCATCCAATTCACGATTTACACTAAAACATAAAACATAAAAGCCGCATGTTTCAGTCTTCCACATTGGTTGAGGGTAGGGCAAGGGGTGTTGGGTTTGGATGTTGTGGTGGGTTGTCATGGTTGGATGTCGCGGTATTACATATTTGTGGGCCCACCACGGACCAGCTTAGTATTTGGACTAGTAATTACCAACAGGATCATAGTGCCTCAATATGAGATACTGGAGAATGATCAGTAGTAGAAATACACAGCTGAGGTGATTGATACATTATAAGACCTTCTGGGTCATACCGGTAAAGAAAATCTGAAAACGTAGCAGCAATCATGTGTAGCTACATGTCAGGAGGATAAATAAAAGAACTTGAGGAGCTTTGTCTGCAAATAGCATCCTTTAGAAGAATTCCAACTGGTTCAAGTGACCCTCACCAAGGTGATGGATATAATTTGGTACTAGATAATCAAAAATAGTGTCAAAACTCTATTTGGAGTGAAATATGCCAGCTGGATCTTTTTGGTCGATTGCAATTGCAGACTTCAATAGTTAGTGTAGTTAGTCTTGTGTCTTGACTGTTCTCTTTAAATGAAACAACTATCAACCTGTGTAGTTGGTGTATTGTGTTCAATTTTACCACAGCTCCAACTATGGTAGTTGGAGTCGATCTGTGGTTGTAACTAAAAAGGGGGACACTAATAGACAGCTTGATACTGGATGAAGGCAAGTGATATGTGAAGGTTTTTTACTGTTGTTTTGCTTCCTTTTCGGCACAAAATCCACACTCGACTGCTAGACATGGTCTTTCACCTCTGAGGCAGTACCCGCCTTATGCAGGCAGATCCAAATCCAAGAACCAAACTACATGCAACTCTGATGTATTTTGTATTATCCTGTATCGTCTTCGGTCACTACCAACAGAAAGGGGGGGGGGGGGGGGGGGGGACTGCATGCAACACTAACTACATCAAATCAACCACACCAAAAGGGCCAAAACTCTAGCTTAAATCTACTTTCAGTTGCATGGTACTATAGTAGGTTGCTATCTTTACTCTCAGTACTCCTGAACAACATGATCTGCACTAAATAATGCATATAACTCTTTGATTAGGCCATGCTATTTTAAGTATTTTCTATGTTTCATGTCAGAAATCAGTACCAAAGTCGACCTTTTTCTTTTACATTGCATGTGAATTGTATATAGTATATAGTGATTGACTGATTGGTCATGTTACAGCATCTGTTACAATGGGGCAAAAACTTAGCGTTGGAGTTGTATCACCATACACAGCTCAAGTACTCGCAATTCAAGACAAACTTGGGAAAGCATATGAGATATCTAATGATTTCTATGTGAAGGTCAAGTCTATTGATGGATTTCAAGGTGGAGAGGAGGACATTATAATTATTTCTACTGTAAGGTCTAACAGAAGTGGATCTGTTGGTTTCCTTTCTAACCACCAACGGACAAATGTGGCTCTAACCAGAGCAAAGTAAGTACTTCCCCCATCATGTTGGTTCATTTGCAAATACCTTAACAACGGTGTTGTCATTTTGTGGCAGGCATTGTTTGTGGATTTTAGGAAATGAGACAACGTTAATAAACAGTAAGTCAATTTGGGCAAAGTTAGTCCAGGATGCAAAAGATAGAGGCTGTTGCTACAATGCAAATGAGGACAAAAATCTAGCTGATGCTATCATCAAGGCTGCTGTGGAGCTTGATGAATTAGATAATTTGCTGAACATGGATACTCTGCATGTCAGCAGGACAAGTCGGAAGGTATTTTGCTTTCTAACATTAAATAGACATCAGTGTTTGCAGTTCATGTCTTACAATATTGTTATTGGGCTTAAACTATGACAATTGAATAAAATCCTTATTTTGGCAAGCATACATACAGAGAAGTGATTTATCGCTACCTGTATAACTCTTTATTTCTCAGTTATCACAGGGAATATAATCACTACTTAATCCACTTAGGTTATTGGATTGATCATCAGAGGCTTGCTTTTTCACACCCTTTTTTTCTTAGGCTGGTTCTTAAATTTGTTAGAAAAATTAGCACGCAATTCTAATGGCATAATTAAGCAAGGTATCACACATTGATTCATGTAAAACAGTATACACAATCTCTTAAAAGCGAGTGGAACCATATGGATTTCCATAACCTGAATAGGCTGTTGTCAGTTCCACGACCAACTTGTCCGTGATTAACTGAATTTAACTCCATCAACCTGCAATGAAAGATCATAGGTTTCTGTTAGGTCTTTGCCGGAATTTCTCTTTTTGCTTTATGATGACATATTTGCAAGACCACTAAGACTGACCTATGGTTTCTTTTATCATTATCTTTTTGTTCCAGAAATCTGATAGATCCTACAACACAAATTCATGCAGTGGTTACGTTAGAGAAAGAAATATATACAGGAATAGACGTAGCAAGAAATGATCATTTTATTGTGGATTCAAAATCTGAAACTTCTGCTTTGGATTCAAGGCAAGTCTTACTGGACCTATCCTATTTCCTTTTTTTTTTTATTTTTTTTGCTAATATTTTCTTATCAGTTATACTCCCATTGTCTTATGCTACATTATGAGATAAATTCATTATCATAGACGGCCATGGGTTTATTTGATAAATTATTTAAATTAATTATAATATTTAAATAGAGATCTATTTAAGTCTAATAAAAGAAAATTTGTCAAATTTGAATCTCAAGACTCCACTAAAGAAAGTCCACCAATTTAGATTATAAATCTAATAAAAATTCATTAAAAAAAGGATGGTCGACTAAGGCAATCGTCATTGTGTGATGCTCATCAGATCATGCATTCGTAGTTCAATTTTTTTTCTTCCCCTGTTTTATCTGTTTGTTCTATTTGTACTTCTTATAACAAGTTGTTTGGTTTGTCTACAGGAAATTTTTTAAAAGTTGTGACTTTTACTCTGGCATGGAAGGCAGACAATGTTTCTGCTGTTTTTAGTTTTACTGAAGGCAGATGGGGGGAAATTGTTGTGTTTACATTTTGTAATTGGCTATTGCTAACTATGCACCTTGATATGGTGATCTGTTGTTGGTTCATGTTTTTTCACAAATTATTGTTACTGATTGTGGGATTTCCTCATATTTTGATCTCTTATAGGGCTTAAGAATTAACTGGACTTGTGTAGTTGAGTTAGTTTCACCCTTGGACCCATTTCATAATAGAGAAAAGAAATGTTGATTTAGCTGGCATAAACGCCTTTATTCACTATACAGTACTGAAAAAGATGTGCTAGCCTCAACTAGTGTTGTCAAGTATTCAGCTAATATTTTTCTTAATCAACTCAATCCAATTATTCCCTCAAATATTCAGCTATTCATGTCTTCTCTGAAAATGGATTAGGGCTAATTTGTTTTTTTCAAAAGACTACCCAAAAAGCTTAAAATTTCAAATGTTGGTTAATAATGTATGTCAAGCTAACTTTATTCGTATTGCTTTACCTTATGTGGGCCTTTATCTCACTCACTCTAGTTACTTGACAATTATTAGACTTAATGTATAAATGGATGTAGATATATATAGTTACTTGACAATTATGAGACTTAATGTTGGACCTCTTGAAACCCTATGCTTGGATGTTATGTATAAAGAAGTGATCAGGTTGCAGATGTATATGAAGTAATAGGCTGATTTCTTGATAGGTGAATTACTTAAGACTTTTGTTTCTTTAATTTATATGTGGTTATCTATTTTAGGGGAAGGATTGGAGGCTTATATCTTACTTGAATATCGGTACTTTATAGGTGTAAATGTTAATATATTTGGGACTTGTGATCTAAAGTTTATACTTAGAAGTATGTATTGATCAGACATTATAGCAAGGGGTGCACGGATGCAGATATATTCGCGAATATCCACATCCCTATCTGCTTTGATGTGGATATGGATATGAAATTTTTTTCTGTTCGGGCGAATACAAATATAGATTCGGATAGGGATTTTAAAAAGGTTTCACATGCAGATACAATACATATATGTTTTTACAATTTGAATACATATACTGATATTCGCATATGGATGAGTTTCTTTTTGGATATGGATATGCGCATATGTAAAACCCAGATATGGATCCAGATATGGATATACATATATGGATGGATTTTTTGGATATAGATATCTGTATATGTAAAATCTGGATGCGAATGCAGGTATCTGCATATGGATACGAATATGAATATCCACATAGAGATTGTGATTTCTTATTATTTGAAGTTGATTGAGACTCTTTTAGATTTATGAATGGATTCAGTGGCGTACGCAGGTGGGGGCGAGCGTATGCGGTCGCCCCCACTGGAGTTGGGTTAACTAAGCAAAAAATCCAACTTGGATCATTTCTCCTGATCTCCACAAAAAAAAACCCTCTAGTTTCTCCTAATGACAGATTCTCAGTCTCTCCTCTGGGGATTGAGAACTCTCACAACCTCTCTGCAATGAAGTTTATCAAAAATTCACTGCGTAATAGAATAGGTGATGAGTTGATAAATGATTGCTTGGTGACATATATTGAAAAAGACATATTTGACAACATTGACAATGAATCAATCATTTAACGATTTCAGAATATGGCTCCTCGAAGGGGAGCATTATAATTTAGAGTGAGATATGTTGTCTTGAATGGAGCCCCTCTATTTTTTTTGTAATATCAAAACTTAGAATTGTTTTTGATTTTTATAAATTTTCAATTTTAGTTCAAAATGTTTTCGCCCCCACTTAGTGAAAATTCTGCGTACGCCACTGAATGGATTCTTCTTGTTATGAAGTTTTTTGTTTACTAGGTCGCGCATTTCTCATTCTTACATATTTTTCTTTTCAAACTTATTTATTTAATTCAATTAAGCAATTACTTCCTTTTGTCTTTTCTAAATTTTATAATAGTACTTTGGTATTGCATTGGATTATATATTTTTTAGTTAAGATGAATGGTGACATAAACATATCCTTTTAGCCTATCTTTAACCATATATGTTTCCCTTGTATCCAATCTGTATCCTTATTTGATTCGTATCTGATCTCCAATTTTGACGGATTCGTAAATGAATTTTTCTTACTGAACAATATCTGTATCGTTATCAAGATTTGAAAGCACATATGGATTTGGTAAATGCTATGTCTAATATCCTGCAAAGCTTTGAAAATTTTATATTAGTCCTGCAAATCTTTTGAATTGCTATTTTGTCCCCGATATGTTATAAACAACACCAAATCAATCTTTTTTAGTTAGTTTTCATTTAAATAGAGAGAATATCTTCTTCACATTAATAGTTTTATATGTTATGACCATTATATCCTTGTCATTGATTGAATGAAATTAAATGAATCCACCTACTTTTGTTTGGCCTAAATTAAAACCGAACCCAACCCAACCCAACCGATCTTAGAAGTAGACAAGCCTAAACCACTCATCTAACTTGACCTATCTTATCCAACGATCAAAAGACCCAAATACTACCTCTGTCTCTAACTAAATCCCCCGCACCAATCTACCTCCTTTATAAACACAATCCCAACTCTCCTCTTTAAAATAAAGCAAATTTCCATTCCCAACTCTTCTCTCTGTAAAACTTGTAATGCCCCGATCCCGCGGATACGGAGACGTTACTGTGATGTATAAACGTAAGTCAAAAATACCCTCACATATATACGTTAAGCATCAATACAGCAAGAATCAGAGTGCAAAAATAAGTGGTGCATTATACTTTCCAATATATGAGTACAATTATAAAGTTATCACCAGATGTGACACAATATTATAAGAATATTACATCACCGATAGGCACAAATGCGATAATACAAATAGATATACAAGTATGAACAGTATAAAGGGCGCTCACGAGTTACAGATGGAGAACTCGAGAGACCTGCAGGGAACCTGGAAGGACAGGACTTCAGACCGTTTGCCGATGATCCATGCTTTCGCTGCGCCACTCTGATCAGCAACCGGGAGAATCCACAAGTTTCAAGCTCCGGGATCTGGACATGAGGATCCAGGGGAGTCAGAACTCCCCAACGAGTGATGAAGAGAATGCCAAGTGGCGTGCAGAGATATACGTTTATCGATAAATCTGAGTCATAAATTTGCATGAAAAATCGTGTCGTGAGCACAGGCATACAGAAGTAAGTAAAGATATAGCAAGTGATATCAAGTAGTAATACACATGGTATAATAAGATAAGAGCAGGAGATTGCTGGAATAGAACACAAGTGGTAAGGCAGGATGTAATCAACTATAATATAATAATAATCATAAACCAGAAATCTGATGTAAAAATCCGATGAAAGCAAACTCAGCAAAGCATACAAATAATTATTAGTTGGCATCTTTTATTATTATTATTACACATCCTACCCAGATGTCTAGATATGTGACCTAGCATCCCAGCACACATATATTCACATCTGTGTAAAGCAAGGCTGTTATTGGAAACCAACGGAGTATCAACAAATAATATTTACAGTGGGCCCCGTACATGCCCGGGACCATGGTCCATGATGTTTCGTTGCTAGTATTCGGAAACCGGTCGCAAGGCTTAGATGAGGATCTTATTGTATGCCATTTTTCATGAATGTAATAGGATGCATTTGAGAGACTGGATGGGGATCTCTTCATCGCTTTCTCCAACTGGATGTAGGCTGGCTTGGGATAAGGCATCATGCTTTAGCAAGTGTTTGTATCGAGGGTGAGAGATTTGCAGTCCACTGATGAACGCGAGTGTAGGGACATCTTCATTGCAGTCAAAAATCTCGACGAACTGGTTCTAAAAGTAGCTGATGTACGACTTGAAGGTGTCGCCCATTCTCATTTTGACGACGAGGTGGTGGTTATTTTTCTTGGAGGGAGCCAACGCTCCCCTCAGAACATCTGGAGGCCCTTAGGTCAAATCGGAAGTTTTGCTTGCACAACATACCTAACACCACTGTAAGCACGAATGCATATTGATCTCTGTAAGTTTCCCCCGACCAGATGTAAGTTGTCTCATTTTATAGTTTATTAGATAATTATCAAATTACGAGAATGAGCAAGAACAAGTTAGGAGTATCAGGAATACAGGTGTATCAGGAGTACAGTTTGTACTGGAATATATCAGGATTTATCAAGATGTAGTCAAGATGTCAAGTCGTCATTCCCATTATTGTGATAATTATAAGAGTCAGGTACGTCATGTTGGATGTCAGGTGATAGCATGACATGAGGGTGATATCATGCAGGTGACAAGAGACAACATGGTATATGTAAGCACGTTAAGTGAAAGCACGTCAAGCGATACAGGAAACATACCGATGTAAAGGATCGGTACAAATACCAGAAAATCATGCAATTTCAGGAAAAACAATATAAGTAAGATTTTAAACTCTTCACAGCCATTAATAGAAGAATCAATAAATTGACAATTAGGTAATAAGCAAGCAAGCGAATATCCAAGAAGAGCTAAGCAAGGTGGAGGTACGAACAGCAAACAGTGTTTAACACTAGAGCGCTTGACGGAGCTACTGGAATGACTGAGCTTAGAAGGCGAGTCTAAAATCCGACAGAGTTCCGCCTAGATGAATTTGTGATAAAGTGTTGAGCGCTAACATGCCTACTAGGCAGAGCATGAGAGACCTGACAGTCTAAGTGCACTCCACTTTCGAGGAAGTGGGCGAGAGAGCCTGGAGGTTAAAGTAAGCTCGGGGTATAAGCGTATTCTCAGTAGCTATCATGAAACCCATAAGGGTGCAGGCTTAAAACCAATTGTATAGTTAGCCTGGGAGTGGGCAGAAACTCAGAGTCAGTACAAGAGTAACTGCTCGAGATGTTAGTACCACATGAGCATGCATATAAACGTGACGATATCTAAACTACCGTGGAGTGGTGAAACCCGGAGACTGAGTAGAGAGCCCGGAGGATGAACGCAGCCTGGTGACTGGGTATAGAAAGCCCGAAGTCTGAACGCAGCCCGGAGGCTGGGTATAGTACCTGCAGAGTGTTAGTGTCAATCACATACACGTAATAAGGCAGTGGTGGGCAACATCACATGCATAGTACATGTACAGGAATATGAACTACCTAGTACAAACATTCGTCACAGGCATATACATGTACAATGCTGGGCACGCGACCACATAAAAATACAAGGGCACAGCCAAATACAAAATACCATAAAAATACAGAATAAAATATATGTCGAACCGACTAAGCGGGAAAACCCAAAACGAGGCGAGGACACTCGCCTAATCTCTGAAAGTGCCGTGAAATCCAGAGTTCAAAACACGCGTGCACGCCACCAAATATAATAAAATATATTATTTTTTTAGAGAGAGAAAGAGAATAAGAGAAAGGAGAGAGGAAGAGTTAGAGAGAGAAACATAATTTAAAGAGAGAGATACAGTAGAGAGAGACACACAGTTAGAGAGAGATACACAACTAGAGAGAGAAGTAGATGAGAGAGAAGGAAGGGGCGGCAGCCCCCTGCACATGGCCAGGTCATGGCTTGGCCAGCCACGGCCAAGGCCAGATCTGGCCGGCCCTCGGCAAGGGCCGGCCACCGGCCAGAGGGCGCCGCCGGCCAAGGAAGAGGGGGTGAAGGGTGGCTTTGAAGGTGGTGAGGTTGAAAATGAAGATGATGGTGGTGGATGTTGGTGGTGTTAGAGAAAAGAGGAGATTGGGTGATGTAGTTGGTGGTGGTGAGGTGATGATCTTGGCCGGAGAAGGAGGAAGTGATTGTGGTGTAGAGGGTGGCCAGGGTGGCTCGCCGGAGATGGGCCGCGCCGGGGTTGGGTGGAGGCGCCGATGGTGGTGTGGCTTGAGTGGAGGGATAAAGGGAGAGAGATAAAGAATGGAGAGTGAATTGGGAGAGGGAGTGAGATTTTGAGAGAGTAGAAGAGAAATAGAGGAGGAATAGGGGAGAATTTGAGAGGGGAAGGAAGAAGGAGGAGGCCCTCATTGGCGCCATGGGAGAGGAAGAAAGAAGAAAAAATGAAAAGAAAAAGGAAAAAAAGGAGAAGATAAGGAGGAAAAAGAAGGGAAAAGGAGAAAAGAAAAGAAAAGGAAAAAGAAAGAGAATGATTGAAAGGGAGTGATGGATAGGAGGGGTGTTAAATGAAGGGGTGTGGGTCAGTTGGTGGAGGTGGGGGAGAAGAAAAAGAAAGAAAGAAAGAAGGAAATGAGAAGATCTGAAAATAATAATAATATAATAATGTCAGAAAAATATCGACTGCTCTAGAAAAATTCCAAAAAATACCAAGAGCTAGAAAATATCATCTTGAGGAATAATATGAAATCAGTTTTTAGAAATAAAATCTCATTTTTAAATTAAAAATCTTAAAATCAACCAACGATATTAGTCGACACCAAATCCGACCGAACTTTGATAAATTCAGAAAAATTCTTCAAAAATACAACAAGTAGAAAATGTGATTTTAAGAAATAATGTGAAAATGAATTTTAGAAATTCAACTCCATTTGCAAATTAAAATTCTTAGAATCGATCGGCGGCACCGTCGACACCGATTTTGAAGATTTGCAATTTAATTCAGAAAAATTCTAGTAAATCATAAAAATCTAAAATGTTGAAAAATGATATTTGAAACTGAAATTGGTTAAATCTAATTACTAAAAAGGTCAAATCAATCAATGTACTAGAATCGAGTTCCCGGTTCGGACTCCGATTGATTCTGAAATCAGGAATCCGGATCCAAATACCAAATGATGATATAAAATAATCATAAAACAAAACAAATATGAAGAAAAGTCAAAGGAGTATGATCAAAAATCAGAATACATATCTGAGTACGTATTCTGAGAACGGGGTGTTATATTGTATCTACCCATCTTACAAAAATTTCGTCCTCAAAATTTTTATCCACGAAATTTCGGAGGAGAAGATGAACATAGAAAAGATAGAGACGAAAATTATACCAATTAAGATATGACTAACTAAAGGTAATCTCACAATCGACTGGTCAATAACTCTGGGCCTAGACATCCTCTGCGCTTCCTACCGTATAAAACTTCGGACGGTGCCATAATAAAACATATCTGATAACTATTAATAAGAGAATATTGCTAGAAGAAGATAATTAAGATTCTGAATGATTCAATTGCACTATTCTGTCTTTCTGTGAGTGATAAGATAAGCTAAATATAAGAAGAGTCACTAGACTTTTCTGAGGACTTTATCAAAATCACGATCTGAATCCTGTGTCTCTGCCCGACAGAATTTTTAACTGGAATACTGTATAACTGGACTATCTTTCTCATATAATTATCTACCAGAACTTTAGTTTACTGCTTCATTTATAAAATATGCTGACTTCAGAACTGGCAAACTTTCAATACTTGAATTCTGCTAGAATCGATGGAGATTACTTCTCTCAAATAGACGAGATCTCAAAATACGATATTTACCCTTTCAGAACTCACACTACTCGATGTGGCATGAAGCTGTTCCAGGCGAAGAGTCTGTAATAAGATTATTAGATATTATATCTGTTCTCTGGCATTTTGGAAATAGATTATAATATCATAGATAAAGAAAACCCGATAAATTGATTGCAAATATATAAATAAAGAACAATTGATAATAATAAGTTTTGAACACTGAGCGTTAGTTACCCTGAGAAGCATAACTAAAAACTCATAATAACTGCCTTCTGAAAGTTAACCCGACTGTAAATTAAATATCTAGTGAATACCCAAGTCCTGCAATGTTGGCCAAATAGATCGTCGAGAAAAAAATTATTATAAGCTTGTTCAGACACAGTAAGAAAACTCGGTTCACGAAATCAGTGAAAACAAGTCAGGTGAGGAAATATCCGAGGAACAAGGCTAGAGTGTTAAACACTGTCGGAACTAGCCACAAGCGAAACGAAACCTAGGTGGGGCCATTGTGTAACACAACGTTAGGCACTAAATACTAGGGTGTGGCGGAGCTAACGCTATGCGAGACTCGCACTTGGCGGAGCTCACATGGCGAAGCCAGCTCGTAACACATCGCTAAATGTTAAGCGTCAGGGTGCAGCAAAGCCCACACTTAGTTGAACTCGTGTGGCTAGAACACTACTCCTAATTGGCAAGACTAGCGAAGTTCGTGACTCATCAAATTTATGAAGACTGCTAAGTATAGTAGCTCTGAGCTCAATGAAGTTGATAGGAGAGATCATGATTGTTCTGGAATAATATAGAAAATATAGTAACTCAACAGACAGAAGTTCTGAATTTGGGAATTTGTTTCATACTGACACTCTTCATATAGTAATGCAGTCTATCTGATTACCGAAATAATGACTACCCTACTTTCTGTACTGATCCTCACTTTCTGTGCTAATCCCGATAGAATACCCATATATATACATAGAATGCGGAGCTGAAGAACTGCCCGATAATACGATACAATAGAGTCGAAGAATGCCGAATAGAATGAGAATGAAACATATATGTCTTGCCGCTACCTCACTAGTCTTCCATATCTTAAGTGGGCATAAAGGCTACGAAAAACCAAAACAGAGGAAAGATGGAAAGGATTAGGAATCAAAAGAAGGATGATAAAGAAAGAAAAGAAAACTCTGCACTTGTAGTTGGATTTATAACAAGGAATTATGCATTCCAGTTGCAATTTTTTTTACCATTAATTTGCCATCTGGACGTACTGAGGATGCGAGAGCCTAGGCTCTGATACCACCCTGTAACGCCCCGATCTCACAGGTACAGAGACGTTACTATGACGTATATACATAGGTCAGAAATACCCTCACATATATGCGTTTAATATTAATACAAGCAAGAATTAGAGTTCAAAATACGTGATGCATTGTATATTCCAACATATGAGTACAATTACAAAGTTATCACCAAATGTGACACAATATTATAAAAAATATACATTACCGATAGGCGTAAATGCGAGAATGCAAAGAGATATATAAGTATAAACAGTACAAAGAGTGCTCACGAGTTACAAAAAGGGAACTCGAGAGACGCGCAGGGGGCCTGGAAGGATAGGGCTTCAGAAGGTTTGTCAATGATCCCCGCTTCCGCGGCGCCAATCTGATCAGCAACCGGGAGAATCCACAAGCTCTAAGCTCCTAAATCTTGACATGAGGATCCAGGGGAGTCAGAACTTTCTAACGAGTGGTGATGCGAATGCCAAGTGACTTGCAGAGATAAGCATGCGTGTTCGATAACTCTGAGTCATAAATATGCATGGAAAACTGTGTCGTGAGCACAAGCATACAGGAGCAAGTAAGAGATAGCAAGTGATATCAAATAGGGAATACCCATGGTATAATAAGATAAGAGTAGGAGACTGGTGGAATAGAACATAAGTGGAAAGGCAGGATATAGGCGACAATAATATAATAATAATCATAAACCAAAAATCCGATGTAAAATCTCGATGAAAACAAACTCGGCAAAGCATACAACTAATTATTAGTTGACATCTTTTATTATTATTACTCGTTCTACCCAGATGTCTAGATATGTGAACTAGCGTCCCAGTACACATATATCCACATCTGAGTAAAGCAAGGCTGTTATTGGAAACCAACAGGGGTATCAATGAACAATGCTTACAGTGAGTCCCGTACATGCCCGGGATCACAGTCCATGATGTTCCATTGCTGGTGTTCAGAACCGGCCGCAAGGCCTATATAAGGGTCTTATTGTATGCCTTTTTCATGAATGTAATAGGAGGTAGGGAGCAAGCGCTCCCCTCAGAACACCTGGAGGTCCTCAGGTCGAATCGAAAGTTTTGGTTGCACAACATACCTAATACTACTGTAAACTCGAACACATATTGATATCTGTATGTTTTCCCTGACCCGCTGTAAGTTATCTCATTTTATAGTTTATTAGATAATTATCAGATTACGAGAATGAGCAGGAACAAGTTAAGAGTATCAGGAATACAGGTGTATCAGGAGTACAGTTTGTACTGGAATATATCAGGATTTATCAAGATGTAGTCAAGATATGAAGTCGTCATTCCCATTATTGTGATAATTATAAGAGTCAAGTACGTCATGCCGGATGTCAGGTGATAGCATGACATGAGGGTGATATCATGTAGGTGACAAGAGACAACATGGTAAATGTAAGCACGTCAAGTGAAAGCACGTCAAGCGATACAGGAAAACAGTACCAATGTAAAGGATCGGTACAAATACCAGAAAATCATGCAGTTACAGGAAAAATAATATAAGTAAGATTTTAAACTCTTCACAGCCATTAATAGAAGAATCAATAAACTGGCAATTAGGTAATAAGCAAGCAAGCGAACATCCAAGAAGAGCTAAGCAAGGTGGAGGTACGGACAGCATATAGTGTTTAACACTATAGCGCTTGACGGAGCTACTAGAATGACTCAGTTTAGAAGGCGAGTCTAAAATCTGACGGAGTTCTGCCTAGATGAATTTTGTGATAAAGCGTTGAGCGCTAAGCATGCCTACTAGGCAGAGCATGAGAAACCTGACAGTCTAAGCGCACTCCTTTTTCGAGGAAGTGGGCGAGAGAGCCTGGAGGTTAAAGTACGCCTGGGGTATAAGCGCATTCTCAGTAGCTACCACGAAACCCATAAGGGTGCAGGCCTAAACCAATTGGATAGCTAGCCTGGGAGTGGGCAGAAACTCAGAGTCAGTACAAGGGTACCTGCTCGAGATGTTAGTACCACATGAGCATGCATATAAACGTGATAATATCTAAACTACCGTGGAGTGGTGAAGCCCGAGGCTGAGTAGAGAGCCCGGAGGATGAACGCAGCCTGGTGACTGGGTATAGAAAGTCCGGAGCCTGGACGCAGCCCGGAGGCTGGGTATAGGACCTGCAGAGTGTTAGTGTCAATCACATGCACGTAATAAGGCAGTAGTGGGTAACATCACAGGCAAAGTACATGTACAGGAATATGAACTACCTAGTACAAACATTCGTCACAGGCATATACATGTACAATACTGGGCACGCGACCACATAAAAATACAAGGGCACAGCCCAATACAAAATACCATAAAAATACAGAATAAAATATATGTCGAACCGACTAAGCGGGAAAACCCAAAACGAGGCGAGGACACTCGCCTAATCTCTGAAAGTGCTGTGAAATCCCAGAGTTCAAAACACGCGCACACGCTACCAAATATAATAAAATATATTTATATTTTAGAGAGAGAAAGAGAATAAGAGAAAGGAAAGAGAAAAGAGAGGAAGAGTTAGATAGAGAAACATAATTTAAAGAGAGAGATACAGTAGAGAGAGATACACAACTAGAGAGAGAATTAGATGAGAGAGAAGGGAGGGGCGGCAGCCCCCCTGTGTCACGAACCGCTCCATCTTGGTGCACTTGGGCTCATCTTAGACTCATTTGGGTTCAACCCATGTGGTGAAAGGTTCTAGAGTCTTCTTGGATGATATTGTAAATATTATGTAAAGGGGATATTCTCTAGAAGATTTCATTAGAGGAATATTCCATAGGAGATTCCTAGAGGATTCTAGAACAAGATATTTAGGGATGAATATAAGGAAGGTTCTAGATATTCTAGAAGCCTCCGATTCTAGAGAATTCTTATACAAGCCCTTGCCTATAAATAGGGGCCAAGGGTGCTCATTTGGAATCATCAAGGAAAGCAAGAGTAAGCAATACAAGCTTCCACTTCTTCTCCAAGTGTTCTCTCTCTCTCTTGAGTGAGTGAGTTTGAGGGTTAGGCTGACTTAGTTTCGCTCCTAAGGAGAAAGAGCGAGTTAAGTGCCGCACGGGTTCGAGTGGTTCGAAGTCAAAAGAATCCGCCCGTGACAGTTGGTATCAGAACTTGGTTCGGGAGTGATAATGTCGAGCTCCGATCTTCGTTCCGAGGTAGTTGGAGCTGTTGATCCAAAGGATGCCCCCAAGCCTCGTAGGGAGAAGTCCCGAGATGTCATGACGACGCTGGAGGCACGGTTAGCTAAGATGGAGCTTACCGTGGCGGATAAGCTGGAGGCTTACGACGAGCGCATCGAGAAGCTAGAGTCTGTGGGAGACGAGCTTCAGGAGGAGATGCAGTCGGCCTTGAATTCCGCCGTTGACATGTTGCAGCAAGGGGACGCTTCCCTGAGGGAGGAGAACGCAGTTCTGCGGAATCACGTGGAGGTACTCTTGAAGGAGTTGGCCAAACTCAAGGGAAGGGTCGACCAACATGATGTCGCATTGGCAACTCGAGGTATGGTGTCGCATCCTCTTATGGCTAAAGATGTGCCCAAGCTGAAGCCTTACAAGGGGTCTCGGAATGCTCGGGAGATTGATAACTTCCTTTGGAGCATGGAAGTCTACTTCAATGCTGTCGGATTTCGAGATGATGCATCCAAGATTCAAGCTGTGCCTCTTTACCTTGAAGACATCGCTACGTTGTGGTGGCGGAGGCGATGTGAAGATATGAAGAAGGGCACGTGTTCCATCAACACATGGGAAGAGTTCAAGGCGGATCTTAAGCGGCAATTCTATCCGGAGAATGCCGAGGACGAGGCCCGAGGTAAACTCCGACGCCTTACTCAAAAAGGTTCCATTCGTGATTATGTCAAAGAATTTTCAGAACTACTGCTGGAGATCCCCGACATGGGCGAGAAAGACTCCCTATTCTCGTTCATGGATGGCCTCTCTGGATGGGCCAAGATGGAACTACAAAGGCGAGGAGTTCAAACCCTTGCCCAAGCCATGCAAGTAGCCAAGTCTCTTATCGAGTTCAAGAAGATGGGAGATTCATCCAAACCAAAAGACAAGAGGGGCAAGCCTGCTAAAGGTGGGGGAGAAAAGGAGAAACCATCTAAGGAGTTCCCACCTAAGCCAGCATTTGAGAAGGGAAAGTTCCGCAGCAACGCCAATGGAGGAAGCGATCGTCCGAAGAAGTTAGCATGCTACTTTTGCGGAGATCCCCACAAAGCCATGGACTGTCCTAAGAGGGCTAATCTCGCTGCTCTTGTCCAAAGAGAAGAAGAGAAGCAGCCGGAGGAGACTAGACTCCACTCACTTCGTCTCCTCAATGCGATCAAGGCAAAGGTAGATGAAAGGCCTCGAGGGGCAATGTTCGTCGAGACAACCATTTCCGGTAAGACCTTCAAGGCCCTTCTAGATACTGGAGCTTCTCATCTTCTTATTTCAAGTGATGTTGCAAGCAAGTTGGGTCTTAAGATCTCTAAGGGAGGAGGCACCATTAAGGCCGTCAACTCTAGTCCCACTCCTATCGATGGCGTAGCTCACAAGGTGGATGTGAGCATAGGGGAGTGGCATAGCCAGGAGAACCTGACAGTCCTAACCATGGACGACTTCGATGTGGTGCTTGGCTTAGAATTTCTGGACAAAGTGAAGGTCGTGTTGGTTCCCTACACCAACACCATGTGCATCCTTGAGGGGAAGGCGTGCACAGTTCAGATCAAGCGGGAGAGCGTATCATCAAAATGCTCTCGGCATTACAGATATCCAAGGGAGTTCGACGTCATGAGCCGACCTTTCTTGCTACCATTAAGGTGGAGGAAGGCTCAAAGGAAGGAGAGGACGTGCCCAAGGAGATCCGAGGCGTCTTGGAAGACTACCAGGACATAATGCCCGCCAAGCTGCCAAGCAAGCTTCCACCTAGGAGAGAGGTGGACCACAAAATCGAGCTCGAGTCCGGAACTCGACCCCGGCCATGGGTCCTTATCGCGTGGCGCCACCAGAACTGGAAGAAGTTCGAAAGCAGCTGAAGGAGTTATTGGATGCCGGATATATTCGTCCGTCGAAGGCTCCCTATGGTGCACCAGTGCTCTTCCAGAAGAAGCACGATGGTTCGTTGCGGCTTTGCATCGACTACCGAGCGCTAAACAAGATCACGGTGAAAAACAAGTACCCTATTCCTCTGATAGCGGACTTGTTCGACAGGTTGGGTCAAGCAAGATACTTTACCAAGCTTGACTTACGCTCGGGGTATTATCAAGTGCGGATTGCAGAAGGAGATGAATCGAAGACCGCGTGCGTGACCAGGTATGGATCGTATGAGTTTCTAGTTATGCTATTCGGTCTCACCAACGCACCGGCCACATTCTGCACTCTGATGAATAAGGTTTTGGAGCCCTTCTTGGACCATTTTGTGGTGGTCTACCTGGACGATATTGTGGTTTATAGCCAGACCATGGACGAGCATGTGGAGCACTTGAGGCAGGTGTTCCAGGCCCTCAGAAGCAACGAGCTTTACGTGAAAAGGGAGAAGTGCTCGTTCGCACAAGAGGAGGTGATGTTCCTTGGCCACACCATTGGAAGAGGAAAGATTCGGATGGATCAAGCCAAGATCTAGGCCATATTAGAGTGGGAACCTCCCACCAAGGTGACGGAGCTGCGATCTTTCCTTGGCTTGGTAAACTACTATCGGAGGTTCATCAAGAGCTATTCGGCGATGGCTGCTCCACTTACCTACTTCTGAAGAAGAATCGGGCTTGGGATTGGAGTTCGAAGTGCCAGGGGGCGTTCGAGGTTTGAAGAGAGCTGTGACAGAGGAACCAGTTCTCGCACTACCCGACTTCAGCAAGCCATATGAAGTGCACACCGACGCGAGTGACTTCGCGATTGGAGGGGTGTTGATGCAGGAAGGACACCCTGTGGCCTATGAGAGTCAGAAGCTCAACGATACCGAGAGGCGGTATGCCGTACAGGAGAAGGAGATGACAGCTGTGGTTCACTGCCTTCGAGTATGGAGACACTACCTACTTGGTTCGAGGTTCGTGGTGAAGACGGATAATGTGGCCACCAGCTACTTCCAGACCCAAAAGAAGTTGTCTCCCAAGCAGGCGCGATGTCAAGACTTCCTAGCCGAGTTCGACTATGTGCTCGAGTACAAACCGGGAAGAATCAATTTAGTAGCAGATGCACTAAGTCGAAAGGCTGAGTTTGCCGCTATGCTAAGTCATCCTCAGAGTCCCTTACTTGACCGCATCAAAGAAGGCTTGGCTCAGGACCCTACAGCCAAGAACATGATGGAATATGCTAAGGAGGGTAAGACTCGGAGGTTCTGGCTAGAAGGAGATCTGCTTTATACAAAGGGGAGGCGGTTGTACGTGCCGCTGTTCGGGAACCTGAGGAGGGAGCTTCTCAAGGAGTGTCATGACTCCCAGTGGGCAGGACATCCAGGTGTGCAACGTACTTTAGCTCTCACAGAAGAAAATTATTATTGGCCTCGCATGAGGGATGATGTTGAGGCCTATGTGAAGACTTGTCTTGTGTGCCAACAAGACAAGACAGAGCAAAGGGTACCGGCCGGATTGCTGGAACCACTACCGATTCCAGAGCGACCTTGGGAAAGCATCTCCATGGACTTCATCGTGGGCTTACCCAAGTCCGAGGGGTGCAATATTATTATTGTGGTAGTCGACCGGTTCTCAAAGTATGGTATCTTCATTCCAACCCCAGCCAAGTGTCCAGCCGAAGTAGCAGCCCCACTATTCCTGAAGCATGTGGTGAAGTATTGGGGTTTGCCGAGGACGATCGTGAGTGATCGAGATGGCCGCTTCACAGGCAGGTTCTGGACGGAGCTCTTCAAGCTCATGGGGTCGGACTTGAACTTCTCCACTAGCTTTCACCCTCAGACGGATGGCCAGACAGAGCGGGTGAATGGCTTGTTGGAGGTCTACCTGAGGCACTATGTGAGTGCCAACCAGCAGGATTGGGCGAAGCTTCTGGATATAGCCCAGTTCTCCTATAACCTACAGAGGAGTGAGTCTACCGGGAAGAGTCCGTTCGAGATCGTTACTGGACAACAGCCGCTCACTCCCAACTCCATTGCTATAGGCTATAAGGGAAATAGTCGGGCTGCCTACAAATTTGTTAAGGGATGGCAAGAGCAGAACGAGCTGGCGCGTTCGTGTCTGAGCAAGGCGGCCAAGAGAATGAAGAAATGGGCTGATAAGAAGAGAAGACACGTTGAGTATCAGGTTGGTGACCTAGTCCTTGTCAAGCTTTCTACTTTGGATCGGCACAAGGGACTACACAAGAGCTTGATAAGGAAGTACGAAGGCCCATTTCCAATTGAGAAAAGGGTGGGGAATGTAGCCTACAGGGTACAACTTCCCTCAACAGTGAAGTATCATCTGGTCTTTCATGTGAGCATGTTAAAGCCTTACCATAAGGACGCGGAAGATCTAGATCGTGGGAAATCCAGTCGAGCACCAGCAGGAATTCGCATGGAGTTCGACAAGGAAGCAGAGGAGATCATAGCGGACAGGACGGTTCGTGAAGCAAATAACCACCTGAGGTTGGAATACTTTGTGAAGTGAAAGGGATTGCCAGACAGCGAGAGCAGTTGGGAACCGGCACGAGCTCTTTGGCAGTTCGAGGACTTGATCAAGAAGTTCCATCAGGAGAAAACTCAGCGATGAGGGCATCGCTCGGATAGGTGGGGGAGAATGTCACGAATCGCTCCATCTTGGTGCACTT
Source organism: Agave tequilana (assembly GCA_038442645.1). Classification (NCBI taxonomy): domain Eukaryota; kingdom Viridiplantae; phylum Streptophyta; class Magnoliopsida; order Asparagales; family Asparagaceae; genus Agave; species Agave tequilana. Next base: position 64,447 of record JAVJIF010025379.1, on the reverse strand, counting down.
GGGCTCATCTTGGACTCATTTGGGTTCAACCCATGTGGTGAAAGGTTCTAGAGTCTTCTTGGATGATATTGTAAATATTATGTAAAGGGGATATTCTCTAGAAGATTTCATTAGAGGAATATTCCATAGGAGATTCCTAGAGGATTCTAGAACAAGATATTTAGGGATGAATATAAGGAAGGTTCTAGATATTCTAGAAGCCTCCGATTCTAGAGAATTCTTGTACAAGCCCTTGCCTATAAATAGGGGCCAAGGGTGCTCATTTGGAATCATCAAGGAAAGCAAGAGTAAGCAATACAAGCTTCCACTTCTTCTCCAAGTGTTCTCTCTCTCTTGAGTGAGTGAGTTTGAGGGTTAGGCTGACTTAGCTTCGCTCCTAAGGAGAAAGAGCGAGTTAAGTGCCGCACGGGTTCGAGTGGTTCAAAGTCAAAAGAATCCGCCCGTGACACCTGCACATGGCCAAGTAATGGCTTGGCCAGCCACGGCCAAGGCCAGATCTTGCCGGCCCATGGCCAGGCCGGACGCCAGCCAGAGGGCGCCGCCGACCAAGGATGAGGGGGTGAAGGGTGGCTTTGAGGGTGGTGAGGTTGAAAATGAAGATGATGATGGTGGATGTTGGTGGTGTTAGAGAAAAGAGGAGATGGGGTGATGTAGTTGGTGATGGTGAGGTGATGATCTTGGTCGGAGAAGGAGGAGGTGGTTGTGGTGGAAAGGGTGGCCAGGGTGGCTCGCCGGAGATGGGGCCGCGCCGGGGTTGGGTGGAGGCGCCGATGGTGGTGGCGGCTTGGAGTGAAGGGATAAAGGGAGAGAGAGAAAGAATGGAGAGTGAATTGGGAGAGAGAGTGAGATTTTGAGAGAGTAGAAGAGAAATAGAGGAGGAATAGGGGAGAAATTGAGAGGGGAAGGAAGAAGGAGGAGGCCCTCATTGGCGCCATGGGAGAGAAAGAAATAAGAAAAAATGAAAAGAAAAAGGAAAAAAAAAGGAGAAGATAAGGAGGAAAAAGAAGGAAAAAGGAAACAAGAAAAGAAAAGGAAAAAGAAAGAGAAAGATTGAAAGAGAGTGATGGATAGGAGGGGTGTTAAATGAAGGGGTGTGGGTCGGTTGGTGGAGTGGGGGAGAAGAAAAAGAAAGAAAGAATGAAGGAAATGAGAAGATCTGAAAATAATAATAATATAATAATGTCGGGAAATATCGACTGTTCCAGAAAAATTTCAAAAATACTAAGAGCTAGAAAATATCATCTTGAGGAATAATATAAAATCAGTTTTTAGAAATAAAATCTCATTTTTAAGTTAAAAATCTTAAAATCAACCAGCGATATTAGTCGACACCAAATCCGACCGAACTTTGATAAATTCAGAAACATTCTCCAAAATACAACAAGTAAAAAACGTGATTTTAAGAAATAATGTGAAAGCGAATTTTATAAATTCAACTCCATTTGCAAATTAAAATTCCTGGAATCGATCGGCGGCATCGTCGACACCGATTTTGAAGATTTGCAATTTAATTCAGAAAAATTTCAGTAAATCATAAAAAATCTAAAATATTGAAAAATGATATTTAAAACTGAAATCGGTTAAATCTAATTACCAAAAAGGTCAAATCAATCAATGTACTAGGATCGAGTTCCCGGTTCAGACTCCGATTGATTCTGAAATCAGGAATCCGGATCCAAATACCAAATGATGATATAAAATAATCATAAAACAAAACAAATATGAAGAAAAGTCAAAAGAATATGATCAAAAAATCAGAATACATATCTGAGTATGTATTCCGAGAACGAGGTGTTACATTGTATTTACCCATCTTACAAAAATTTCGTCCTCAAAATTTATATCCTCGAAATTTTGATAAGGAGAAGATGAACATAGAAAAGATAGAGACGAAAATTATACCAATTAAGATATGACTAACTAAAGGTAATCTCACAATCGACTGGTCAATAACTCGTGATAATATCTGCTCGAGATGTTAGTACCACATGAGCATGTATATAAACGTGATAATATCTAAACTACCGTGGAGTGGTGAAGCCCGGAGGCTGAGTAGAGAGCCGGAGGATGAACGAAACCTGGAGACTGGGTATAGAAAGCCCAGAGGCTGAACGCAGCCTGGAGGCTGGGTATAGTACCTGCAGAGTGTTAGTGTCAATCACACGCACGTAATAAGGCAGTAGTGGGCAACATCCCAGGTATAGTACATGTACTGGAATATAAACTACCTAGTACAAATATTCATCACAGGCATATACATGTACAATACTGGGCACGCGGTCACATAAAAATATAAGGGCACAACCCAATACAAAATACCATAAAAATAAAGAATTAAATATATCTCGACCCGACGAAGTGGGAAACCCAAAACGAGACGAGGATACTCGCCTAATCTCTAAAAACGCCGTGAAATCCTAGAGTTCAAAACACGCGCACACGCCACCAAAATATAATAAAATTTATTTATATTTTTAGAGCGAGTAAGAGAGAGATACAGTAGAGAGAGATACACAGCTAGAGAGAGAGGTAGATGAGAGAGAAAGGAGAGGCGGCAACCCCCTGCACATGGCTAGGCCGTGGCCTGGCCAGCCACGACCAAGGCCAGATCTGACCGGCCCTCGGCGAGGGCCGGCCGCCGGCTGGAGGGCGCTGCCGGCCAGAGGGCGGCGCCGGCCAAGGGGAGAGGGGGTGAAGGGTGGCTTTGAAGTTGGTGAGGTTGAAGATGAAGATGATGATGGTAGATGTTGGTCGTGTTAGAGAAAGGAGGAGATAGGGTGATGTAGTTGGTGGTGGTGAGGTAATGATCTTGGCTGGAGAAGGAGGAGTTGGTTGTGGTAGAGAGGGTGGCCGGGGCGGCTCACCGGAGATGGGGCCGCGTCGGGGTTGGGTGGAGGCGCCGGTGGTGGTGTGGTTTGGGTGGAGGGAGAGAGGGAGAGAGATAAAGAATGGAGAGTGAAATTGAGGGAGAGAGTGAGATTTTAAGAGAGAGGAAGAGAAATAGAGGAGGAATGGGGGATAATTTGAGAGGGAGAGGATGAAAGTGAAGGCCCTCGTTGGGCCATGGGAGAGGAAGGAAGAAAAAAAAATGAAAAGAAAAAGGAAGAAAAGGAGAAGATAAGGAGGAGGAAAAAGAAGGAAAAGGAAAAAGAAAAGAAAAGGAAAAAGAGAGAGAGAGGTTGAAAAGGAGTGATGGATGGGAGGGGTGTTAAATGAAGGGGTGTGGGTCAGTTGGTGGAGTAGGGAAAAGAAAAAGAAAGAAAAAGAAAGAAAGAAAGAAAGAAAGAAAGAAATGAGAAGATTCTGAAAATAATAATAATATAATAATATCAGGTCGACTTTCCAAAAAAATTCCCAAAAATACTCAGAGGTAGAAGACATCATCTTGAGAAATAATATGAAACCGGTTTTCTGAAATAAAATTTTATTTTCAAATTAAAAATCTTGGAATCAACCAGTGATACTAGTCGATACCAATTCGACTGAACTTTGATAAATTCAGAAAAATTCTTCAAAAATACATCAAGATAGAAAATATGATTTTAAGAAATAATGTGAAAGTAAATTTTAGAAATTCAACTCTGTTTGCAAATTAAAATTCCTGAAATCAATTGGCGGCACTGGTCGACACAGGTTTTGAAGATTTGCAATTTAATTCAGAAAATTTCAGAAAATCATAAAAAATTTAAAATATTAGAAACGATGTATGATCTTGAAATCAGTCAAATCTGATTATCAAAAAGGTCAAATTGATCAATGTACTGGGATCGTGTTCCCGGTTCAAACTCGAAATTATTCTGAAATCAGAAATTTGGATCAAAATACCAAATAATGATATAAATAATCATAAAACAAAACAAATACAAAGAAAAGTTGAAAGAATATGCTTAGATAATCAGAATACATATATGAGTACATATTCTGAGAATGGGGTGTTACAAACCTAGTAACCACAAGCTAGTGAAACTGAGTAAATCCTAACCCTAATCCTCTTCCTCTATATGCAAAATCGAGCAACATTACATATTTCAAGGAAAAAGAGAGAGGGTAGGAGCGGATGTGTAAAGACCCGATCGCGCGGGTACAGAGTCGTTACTGCGATGTATATAAACATGGCGAAAATACCCTCACATGTATACGCTAAGCATCCGTACATGCAAGAATCAAAGTACAGAAGCACAATGGTAATATACATTTAAATAAGAAGAGTACAGGTACACTGTTATCAAAGAGCGTGATCCAATATTATATGAATATTATATCACCAAGAAGCACAAAAGAATGAATTACAAGGAGATATACAATGATGAACAGAACAATAGGTGCTCATGAACTATAACAAGGAAATTCTAGAGCAGAGCAGGAGGGACTAGAAGGAAAGAGCTCTGAATAGTCCACTGATAATCCACGCTTCTGCTGCGCTACTCTGAGCAGCAATAAGGAGAATCCACAAGCTCTAAACTTCAGGATCTGGACATGCATGTTCAGAGTTGTCAGAAAACTACCCAATGAGTACATAAGATAAATCCAAGTGGCATGCACAAGCAAACACACGTGTATCGGTAAATTCAATTGGAAGGCATATGTCGAAAATCGTGTCGTGAGCATATGCACACTCAAGCATGATCTAGGGCATCAAGTAAAGTGATAAATATAAGTGTGGACAAAATTAATTGTTTAGGCTCAGACTTTGAATTCATGAGATTGAGATGTTGAAGGAATAATCAAAACAGGAAAACCCTCATATATATATCATTTACCTCATGTCACCATCGTCTGAGTTTATACAACCAGAGTTGCCCTTAGTGTAAGAGAATAAGAGAACAACATGTACAGGTACCGCAAAATATGTCGGGTACCCAATGAAAAACACCTAGAGGGGGGGTGAATAGGTGTAAGTGCTAATCTAGGAACTAAATGCGCTAAATGCGGAAGCTAATGCAAATTTTGCAATCACACTTAATACAACACACAAGTGTAGCCGAATTCCCCGTGAAGGGCTCTAGACTAACTCCTCTTGATTCCCCTTGAATGGGTTGAGGTGCTATGTGAAGCTCTTGTGGTTAAGTATAAGTGAGGCACACACACAATCAAGCCAAACATATAAGGATGAGCAATATGAAAGATGCAAGGCAATACACAAGCAAATATGATATGTATGATGTGAATGAAATATGATGCTTTGTACAAAATAAGAGAGAGAGTTTAGAGACAAGTGAATCAAACGCAAACACAATGATATGTTTTGAGGTTCGAGCACCTTACTCTACATCCCCGCCTACACCACCGTGTAGGATTTCCAATCCACTATAACGTCCACCGAGGACTCCCACCGAGGGAACCTTCACCGAGAAGGATTTTTACAACAAGGGAGTACCGAACTCCTCTCTCAAACACCGCCTCACACAAGAGGGGTACGCCCTTAGCCAAACAACTACAACCAATCACCTCTACCGAAGAGGGATATACAAATCAAACTCCACCTCTCACTAGAGGGAGTAAACCAATCACCCGATCACCTCTACCAAAGAGGGATACAACAAGAACAAGGGTGTACAACTAGTGGTTTCTTTCAACCACAAACAATCTCTCTTCTTTTCTCTTTTTCCACAAAACAAAAATCCTAAATAGATTAGGATAGAAGATAGCTCAAGTGTGAAAAAAACTAGGTGTTTTTTGAAACAAGCAACAAAGAAAAACTACTTGGGAAATCTCTTGTAAATGATAGAAAATGAAAATCAATACAATCTTCCAAAACCCTAGTTTTCTTTGATTTTCTAAAAACCCAAAACAATAAGGATGAGAAGTTTAAAGCCCAAAAAAAACTCTTTTGAAAACTTGTTTTAAACTCAGGAAACTGGGAATTTTTCTCTTGCAAAAACCTTGGCCAAAATCCCAAAGAATTGGGGTTTATATAGGCCCATCAGAAAACTAGCCGTTAGGCTGATGTGGCAGCCTGACAGGCTAACGGTCGACCGGCCCGGTCGACCGCCAACGGTCAGAAATGTGACCGTTGGGCAAACACGGTCGACCCAAACAAACAGAGAGCACTGCTCTCAGACCCGGTCGACCGTTCGGGTCGACCGTCCCAGTGCTGCCAAACGTGCACAGATCTGTGCACGTCGGTCGACCGACCCGGTCGACCGACTTCACCCCAAGTCGACTAGGTCAGTTTGACTAGTCGACTGGTTGAAGCCTGGAACAGAAATCTGGGTCAGAAAAACAGTGTAAAATATTTTTCTAAAAATCTTTTAAGTCTTTTAAAAATACCCAAAAATAGTTTTATCATTTTGCATTGATATATAAACATGTGATAAAAAGTTTAGCTCAAATATCAATCAATATGAACTATTTTTGTGTTTTATCATTTTTACCAAAAACCAAAACTTGTATTTTTATCAAACTTGATTTTTCACAATAGGAAATCTGAATATTCCTAAAACTTATGAATAGACATATCAAAATAAGTTTGTTTAAGATATGAAGCATGTATGTATATTGAACACATCTAATATACATAAAAACTATTTAAACTTGTTTTGATCAAACTATTCATGAAAACAAAAACAAAACATAAATCTTGTGTGTGCTGTGCACTTGAGCATATCAACTATACTAAGCTTTACAAATGGATCTAAAACACACTATCTAAACTATGGATACCTAAGTCTTCTTGATGATCTTCATCTTCAAGTTGACTTGCTCCAAAACTCCATCCATGGGCTAGGCAAAGTGTGATCTTGAAGCTTTGGCCCTGGAATCACTATGAAAAGCTTCTAAACACCTTTGTTGAAGCTAATCACCAACTAATATCTTGGTTAATGATCTGAAACTTAAACAATACAAGATTATTAGTAAACATAACTACATGAGTTAATCATCATCAAAACTAGGGTGGAAGGCCTTTGGGCCAACAATCTCCCCCTTTTTGATGATGACAAAACTCATGGAGTTATATATGCATGGATTAAAGTTAAGCTTCAAAGAAGCTCCCCCTTAACTCATGCATAAACAAATAAACAAAAGATATGCAATGAATGTACATAAACATGTATGCATTAACATGCATAAAACAAATAAACATGTTCTAGAAGCTCTAGATACCAATTAAATTAATAAAACATTAACAAAAACACTAGATGCTCTAGATACCAGTAAAACTTAATATATGCAAAAACATAAGTATGCATATATAAACCAAAATCTTTCTCCCCCTTTTTGTCAATCATCAACAAAGGGGTAAACAATCAAAACAATAAAATGAGGGGTAAAAATCTTTCTCCCCTTTTTGTCAATCAAAACAATAAAACAATGTTCTCCCCCTTTTTGTCTAAAAACAAAAACAAGGTCAATAAGGAGTGACAATCAATTAGGATATCAATTGAAAATATGTCAATGAAGCATCTTGATACCAATTGAAAGTAAACAAAGATCAATAAATGTTATATGCTATATACATTCATGAAGAGGAAGACGCTAAGTTAGCTTCCCTATACATATACATTACATGAAGGAGGGATGTTAAGCCCTAATTCACATAACACACATTATGTAATGCATAATAGGAGATGTGAAGCTCCCCCTACACACGTGTACCACATAAAGAAGAGATATTAAGCTCTTCAATACAAGATACACTCATCATAAATCTATATGTAGAAGAGATGTTAAGCTCTCCTTGCATATAGTCAATATAAATCAAAACTTTTATAATTTTCTTTAAACAAAATTTTTTAGATACCAATTTAAAACATAAGACATCTTGATATCAAAAGATAGTATTTTTTTAAGCCAAATAAACAATTGAAATGACTATTTTCTATCATAAAGTAAGGGAGTGGAAATACAAGTACCAATTGAAATATGAAAAACGAATTTTCTCCCCCTTTATGAAATACCAACAAAAACTATGCGTAGGCTTGTAATAAGATACCAATTGAAAACTAAATCAATTGAAATGAAGTTAAAGCTCAAGCTCTAGCATAAACAAAATTTGTGCTTAAGATATAAAAATATAATAGCACAAATAAAACAAGTATATGTGTATGAAATAGAATGAGTACCAATGTAACGCCCCGATCCCAATGATACGGGGACGTCACTGCGACGCATATACGTAGGTCAGATGGTGCCCCCACGTATATACGCTAAGCATAAGTACAACAAGCATCAGAGTGTAACACACAGCGAGGTACAATCATATGCCAACATACAAGATAAAAGTACAGAGTTATACAAGTTATGATATACAAAATCACCATACAGTGTCCAATATCACATCCCAGTCCAAAATGAAACGAGATACAACCCAAAATACAAAAATGCTCACGTGTGGATGGAGACCACGTGAACCAAAAGAAGTGCCGGGCACGCAGGATCTAGGACAGGTCGGACTGATCTCCAAGGTAAGCCAAGTCCTCAGCGGAAGGCTCCACCTCGTTCCAGGCCTCTGAATCTGAATGTGCAAATCCAAAGGGTCAAGACATAATACGAGAAATAAAATAGCCAAGTGACAATAGGATCATGAATAGTGGTAGAAGAGCAATACTAAGTAACCCTGCATGTCAGGATATGTAACTATGTAAGGTAATGACATATGAAATGAATATACAATGAGTGTCTTATTATTATTACTTGTCTTACTGTGATATCTAGCTATGTGACCCAGCGTCCAGAGCACATAGATCCATATCCTAGTATGACAAGGTTGTTATTGGAAACAGCGGTTGTATCGACGAACTATGTTTACAGTGGGTGAAACCTGAAATAGTGAAGCCTGATCAGTGAAGCCTGAGCAATAAAACCAGAATAGTGAAGCCTGCTCGGTCAAAACCGGAATAGTGAAGCCTGCTCGGTCCCCTGGCGTACCACAGGTCAGACCGGAACAATATTATACAATATTGTTTAAACCACTGTAAACACGAACACATACCGATATTCCGCACATTTCCCCCGACCCGGGTGTAAGTTGGTGTATTTTATGTAAAAGTCAAGTATATCATGCTTTGGTTTAAGAGATGGCATGATAGGTGGTGATATTGCTATTTAACATGCCATGGAAGGAAATATATGCAATAACAAGTCATGAGGTAACCAGTAAATACGTCCAATCAGTTATACATCCGGAAAAGCCAGTATTGGAGCATGAACAAGCAATAAACGATACATGCGTAACAAGTAAAAGAACCAAGTTCAGAACAGAAATTAACTATGCAACACTGCCAGAATTAGTCGACTAGGAGTATAGATTAGTCGACTAATAGGGTCTATAGTCGACTAGCAGTATAGGTTAGTCGACTAAGTCAGAGATGTAAAGGATTGGAGTTCTGTTTCAGTGCATGTTAGTCGACTAGGTTGAGGGGATTAGTCGACTAATACTGGGATTAGTCGACTAGGTGGATTCAGGAGTCGACTAATATGGTTTCCAGAGAGTTTGTTAGTCGACTGATAAATTGGCCAAGTCGACAAATGCTGTGTTTTCCAGAAAGCCTAAATTTCAGCTAAGTGTTCTAGTCGACTAGACCTATGGATAAGTCGACTAATACTGTGTAAAAATAGTGAGCAGAACAGAAAATCCAGATTTTGTGTGGTTTGGTTCTAACAGTTAAAAGTGGGATTTTCACAGCATTACAAGTCCTGTTTTACTAATACAAGCTCACTAGAACATAGAATAGCCAAGGTAAATGATAGGTTCACCTAGTTATGTTGGATTTGAGTGTTATGACCTAAAAATAGGGTTTTTATCATACCCAAGAACATGGATCACTACCCTAGCACATGTGATTGGTAGATTAAGTCTTGGTGAGTAAGAACTCACTTGGAAGATCAGATCTGAAGTTTGATTTAGGGTTGGAGGTGTTGGCTTCCCTCCAAAGCTTGTAGTTGAAGCTTGAGGTTGAAGAAGTGCTCCTTGGATGAAGCCTTGAAGAACCCCCTTGTGATCTAGAGGAGAAAGTGGAGGGATTGGAGTGATCTAGGGCTAGGGTTTTGCTGGAGGAAGAGGAAGAGGATTTCTGCAATTTCTCTTTTGATGGAGAAAGTGAGAAAAAGGGTATTTTGCAAATGCATGTGATTATATACTTTGGGGTTCTTGTGAAGGGGGTGACAATTTGGTGGATGTGAGGGGTTTCTTTGCAAGAATGTGGGGTGAGGTGTCCTCTCCCTTGCCACTTGGTCAGCTGAGAGCAAGAGAGAGTGTGAGTGGGTGGTAGGTAAGGTGAGTGGAATGATGAGGTGGCAAGTGAAGTGGAAAATCAATTTTTGCAAATTTTGGAAAAATGCTAAAAATTCAAGTATTTTGGATTGGTCTGGAAATTTTACCAAAAATCAAGAAAAATATTTGAAGACTAAAGGTGAAATCCGTTTGAAGAAATACTGTGTAGATTTTTAATTAAAAATCCCAGAAGCAGAAATTTACCGACACCGAAATAATTTTCATAAATTTATAAAATTCTTAGAAAAAAATAATATAAGTAGGAAATATGATTCTAAGCAATAAAGTCTAAAGGACTTTCTTGAAATTCCTAACAGATTGGAAGATAAAAATTCGGAAATCGGTCAGCGGTACTGGCCGACACCGTTTTTGAAGAAATTCATTTTAATTTCAGAAAATTCTAGAAAATCACAAAAAATCTAAAATATTATAAAATGATGTTTGAAATTAAAATCGGTCAAATACGGATGGTAAATCGGAAGATACGGTCAAAGGGCCGAATACGTAACTAAGTACGTATTCCGGGAAAGGGGCATTACAATCTACCCACCTTACAAAAATTTCGTCCTCGAAATTTCATAGGGTGAAAGATAACAGGAAAGGTAACAGATGGATATGGATACAAGGAATGATAACGGTAAAGACAAGTAGAAGGAAAGAGTCTTACCAGATCAAGACGGGAAAAGTTGAGGATAATGCTCCCGGATAACGTCCTCTCGCTCCCAGGTGGCCTCTCCCGGCGCGTGTCTGCTCCAAGACACCAATACCAGTGGAATAGCCCTGCTCTTCAGTGTCTTGACACTCTTGTCCAGAATGGCCAACGGCTGCTCTTGGTATGATAGATCCGGTTGCAGCTCTAGCTCGGAATGATCCAGAATGTGGCTGTCGTCCCGGACATACTTCCTCAACTGAGACACATGGAAGACATTATGCACCCCGTCCAAGGATGGTGGTAATGCTAGTCTATAAGACACGTCTCCCACGCGATCCAGGATCTCGAACGGGCCAATATACCTCGGGCTCAGCTTCCCACGAGTACCGAACCGGATAACTCCCCTGGTGGGTGAAATCTTCAAGAACACATGATCTCCGGTCTGGAACTCCAATGGCCTCCTAAGAGCATCAGCCCAACTCTTCTGTCTACTCTGAGCAGCCCTGAGATGATCTCTGATAACCCTGACCTCCTCTGTAGTCTGCATCAACATCTCAGGCCCCAAAAGACTCCTCTCACCGACTTCATCCCAGCAAATCGGTGATCGGCACTTCCTACCATACAGTGCCTCAAATGGCGCCATCCTAATACTGGCCTGATAGCTATTGTTATATGAAAACTCGGCCAAGTGTAGATGGTCCTCCCAAGATCCTCCAAAGTCCATCATGCAAGCCCTCAGCATATCCTCAAGGATCTGGATGGTCCTCTCTGACTGCCCGTCTGTCTGAGGATGATAGGAAGTACTGAATTTCAGACGGGTTCCCAGACTCTCCTGGAGACTCTCCCAGAAATGAGACCTGAATCTGGAGTCTCTATCCGATACAATACTGACTGGGACTCCATGCAGACGAACAACTTCCTTCAGATACTTATCTGCCAGAACCTCTGTCGACTGACCAACCCGGAAAGGTATGAAGTGAGCAGACTTGGTGAGGCGATCAACGATCACCCATACCGCATTGTTACCCTTAGGACTCCGAGGCAATGCCGTCACGAAGTCCATAGTAATGTGCTCCCACTTCCATTCGGGTATCGGCAAAGGTTGAAGAAGTCCAGCAGATCTCTGATGCTCGATCTTTATCTGCTGGCAAACCAAGCACTTGGCAACAAACTGGGCTATCTCCCTCTTCATGGCATTCCACCAAAAGTGCTTCTTCAGGTCCTGGTACATCTTGTTTCCTCCCGGATGTATAGAATAGGCAGAACTGTGTGCTTCCTCCAGAATCTTCTGTCTGACTTCTCCCTGGGGGACACAAAGTCTACTACCATAACACAAAGCACCATCCGGACGAATACAAATATCTGCCCTCAGTCCAGCCTCCACCTGAGTCCTGAATGTCTGCAATCTTGGATCTTCCTTCTGAGCCTCCTTGATCTCCTCTACCAATGAGGACTGGATCTGCAATGCCATAAGCTGCCCTGCCTTATCACCTCCCTGCACCAACCTCAAATCCAATCTGATGAACTCCTGGATCAACTCTTTCTGCTGAGTAAGGCGAACTAGCACTCTGTTCTCCGGCATCCTGCTCAGTGCATCTGGAACGGTATTGACTTTGCCTGGATGATACTGCAAGTCAATATCGTAGTCCGCCATAAGCTCCAACCACCTCCTCTGCCTCATATTCAGCTCCTTCTGCGAGAATATATACTTGAGGCTCTTGTGGTCAGTGTATATCAATACCTTGTCTCCCAGAAGGTAGTGTCTCCAGATCTTCAATGCAAACACCACAGCTGCCAACTCCAAGTCATGAGTCGGGTAGTTCCTCTCATGAGGCTTCAACTGCCTAGATGCATATGCTATGACATGATCGTGTTGCATAAGCACGCACCCCAGGCCTTTTCCTGATGCATCACAGAAAATAACCATCCCTCCTCTTCCTGAAGGGGTCCTCAAGATTGGGGCTGAAATAAGCTTCTGCTTCAACTTCTCAAAGGCTGCATCACAATCTCCTGTCCATATGAATCTCTCCCCTTTCCTGGTGAGCCTGGTCAACGGAGCTGCAAGTCTAGAGAAATCCTGGACGAAGCGCCTGTAATATCCGGCTAGTCCAAGAAAACTCCTTATCTCAGACACCGTCTTCGGAACTGGCCAATTTTGCACCGCCTGGACTTTACTAGGATCAACTGCAATCCCTTCTGCTGAAACTATATGTCCAAGGAAGGTTATGCTGTCTAGCCAGAACTCACACTTGCTCCTTTTGGCATGAAGCTGCTCCTGCTGAAGAGTCTGCAACACGATCCTCAAGTGCTCTGCATGCTCCTCAAAACTCTTGGAATAGATCAGGATGTCATCTATAAACACCACTACAAACTGATCCAGGTAAGGAGAGAACACCCGGTTCATCAGGTCCATAAACACAGCAGGGGCATTGGTAACTCCGAAAGGCATCACTAGAAACTCGTAGTGGCCATATCGGGTCCTGAATGCCGTCTTCGGAACATCTTCCTTCTTCACCCTCAGCTGATGGTACCCGACTGCAAATCCAACTTAGAAAATACACGGGCTCCATGAAGCTGATCAAACAAGTCATCAATCCTGGGCAAGGGATACTTGTTCTTGATGGTGACCTTGTTCAACTCCCTGTAATCAATGCAAAGCCTCTTGCCACCATCCTTCTTGTTTGCCAATAGCACCGGGGCTCCCCATGGTGAAGTGCTAGGCCGGATCAATCCCTTGTCTGAATAATCCTGCAGCTGTATCTTCAGGATCTCCAACTCCGTCGGTGCCATCCGGTACGGAGCCTTTGAGATAGGAGCTGTCCCTGGGACTGTATCAATGGAGAACTCCACTATCCTCTCCGGTGGAAGACCTGAAATCTCAGCAAAGACCTCTGGAAATTCATCCCACACTGGCACTCCCTTCTGAGCCTCCGAGGTGGTCAACTGAACCTTCTCCCTAGCAGGCTTCACCCCTCCGCTAAACTGGAACTCCGGCCGATGTGGGATTCTGAAATTGATCTTCCTTCCCCTACAGTCAATCACTGCATGGTACTGACTGAGCCAGGTCATGCCTAAGATCACGTCGTACCCCTTGGTGTCTAGTACGAGCATATCTATGGACAAGACCTTCCCACAAAGTTCTACTGGACAGTCCACACAAACACCGGAAGACACAACTACCCCATTCCCAGTACTGATCTCCCACTTGTGGTCTAAAGCCTTAACAGAAATAGAATGCAAAGCCACAAACTTGTCGGAGATGTAACAATGGGATGCACCTGAATCGAAGAGTGCGAGGACAGGTATAGAATGAACTCTGATAGTACCTGTGATCACCTCCCCCGAAGCCTCTGCCTCCTCTACTGTCAGGTTGTAGGCCTGACCCCTGCCACGCCCTGCTGCTGGTCTGGCTCCTCTCTGCATTGGGCGGGCAGCCTGCTGTGGTGGAAGGGGAAGAGCTCTCCTCACCGGTCCCTGCTGCCTCTGTCCAACCGGCCCCGGTAGTGCCCTCTGCACATACTGCCCCTGAGGTGCTGGTGCTGGCAAGGTTTGGGTAGCAAACCCCACTCTCCTGTGCGGACATGTCTCCACGGCATGATCCCGTGCTCCACATATCAAGCACAATCCGTTGGCCCTCCGGCAAGTCTGCTGGGTGTGCCCTGGCTTCTGGCAGAAATGGCAGATAGGACCTGGTCGAGCCGTCTGATATGGAACTGCTCTGAACGGCTGTCTGGCCTGGATCTTGGCTGCCCTGGATGGTCCTCCTCTGCCCACCGGCACAAACGGCCTCTTCAAGGCCTGGCTCTCATGCTTCCTCTGAAATCCTCGCTCCACCTCACGAGCGATAGAAAGAACTTCAGCATAGGTCTTCAACTGCTGTGCCATCATATACATCTGGATCTCCATCTGTAGGCCTTGCTGGAACCTGCTCGCCCTCTTCTCCTCATCTGACACCATATAGGGGGCGAAGCGACTCAGCCTGAGGAACTCAGCAGCATACTCATCTACGGACCTCTCCCCCTGCTGAAGCCTGATGAACTGCTCCTCCATGTCTTTCTGAGCAGTGACGGGGAAGAAACGACTGCAGAAGCTCTTGGAGAAGGTATCCCAGGAAATAGGCTTCTTCAAGCGAGCCTCCTCTGCAAGCCACCAAGTCCGAGCAATGTCCTTCAGCTGGATCTTTGCAACCTCCACTTGGCTCTCCTTGGGCACCCTGGCGGCGTTCAGCAGATCGGTGGTGTCCACTAACCACTGCTCAGCCTCCAAAGGCCTCTCGACTCCTGAGAAGGTAGCCGGTTGTAGCCGCCGGAAATCTGAGATGTTCCCCGGCTTCTGCTCCTTCGGGGCTGCTAACTCCTGCCTGAGGAGTTCAGTCTGCTGCTGATGGATCTCCACTTGCTGCTGCTGGGTCTCCATCATAGCCCGAATGATGCTCAGGACATCAGCCTGCTCTCCTCCCGCGGGTCCATCCGGGACTTGCCCGACATTGTTGCGACCCGAACGTCTCTCCATACCGAAAGGGATAAGATCTGGAATTGGAATCAAGGAAAGGAATTAGGATACGAAGGAATTGGTCAATTGAAGGAATCAAGATGGACTTATAACTTTGTACATTGCAGTTGGCATAAGCAAATCGTTAGAATTTGCCACTTGGTTGTACTTTTAGGTCTGAGAGCCTAGGCTCTGATACCAACCTGTAACGCCCCGATCCCAATGATACGGGGACGTCACTGCGACGCATATACGTAGGTCAGATGGTGCCCCCACGTATATACGCTAAGCATAAGTACAACAAGCATCAGAGTGTAACACACAGCGAGGTACAATCATATGCCAACATACAAGATAAAAGTACAGAGTTATACAAGTTATGATATACAAAATCACCATACAGTGTCCAATATCACATCCCAGTCCAAAATGAAACGAGATACAACCCAAAATACAAAAATGCTCACGTGTGGATGGAGACCACGTGAACCAAAAGAAGTGCCGGGCACGCAGGATCTAGGACAGGTCGGACTGATCTCCAAGGTAAGCCAAGTCCTCAGCGGAAGGCTCCACCTCGTTCCAGGCCTCTGAATCTGAATGTGCAAATCCAAAGGGTCAAGACATAATACGAGAAATAAAATAGCCAAGTGACAATAGGATCATGAATAGTGGTAGAAGAGCAATACTAAGTAACCCTGCATGTCAGGATATGTAACTATGTAAGGTAATGACATATGAAATGAATATACAATGAGTGTCTTATTATTATTACTTGTCTTACTGTGATATCTAGCTATGTGACCCAGCGTCCCAGAGCACATAGATCCATATCCTAGTATGACAAGGTTGTTATTGGAAACAGCGGTTGTATCGACGAACTATGTTTACAGTGGGTGAAACCTGAAATAGTGAAGCCTGATCAGTGAAGCCTGAGCAATAAAACCAGAATAGTGAAGCCTGCTCGGTCAAAACCGGAATAGTGAAGCCTGCTCGGTCCCTGGCGTACCACAGGTCAGACCGGAACAATATTATACAATATTGTTTAAACCACTGTAAACACGAACACATACCGATATTCCGCACATTCCCCCGACCCGGGTGTAAGTTGGTGTATTTTATGTAAAAGTCAAGTATATCATGCTTTGGTTTAAGAGATGGCATGATAGGTGGTGATATTGCTATTTAACATGCCATGGAAGGAAATATATGCAATAACAAGTCATGAGGTAACCAGTAAATACGTCCAATCAGTTATACATCCGGAAAAGCCAGTATTGGAGCATGAACAAGCAATAAACGATACATGCGTAACAAGTAAAAGAACCAAGTTCAGAACAGAAATTAACTATGCAACACTGCCAGAATTAGTCGACTAGGAGTATAGATTAGTCGACTAATAGGGTCTATAGTCGACTAGCAGTATAGGTTAGTCGACTAAGTCAGAGATGTAAAGGATTGGAGTTCTGTTTCAGTGCATGTTAGTCGACTAGGTTGAGGGGATTAGTCGACTAATACTGGGATTAGTCGACTAGGTGGATTCAGGAGTCGACTAATATGGTTTCCAGAGAGTTTGTTAGTCGACTGATAAATTGGCCAAGTCGACAAATGCTGTGTTTTCCAGAAAGCCTAAATTTCAGCTAAGTGTTCTAGTCGACTAGACCTATGGATAAGTCGACTAATACTGTGTAAAAATAGTGAGCAGAACAGAAAATCCAGATTTTGTGTGGTTTGGTTCTAACAGTTAAAAGTGGGATTTTCACAGCATTACAAGTCCTGTTTTACTAATACAAGCTCACTAGAACATAGAATAGCCAAGGTAAATGATAGGTTCACCTAGTTATGTTGGATTTGAGTGTTATGACCTAAAAATAGGGTTTTTATCATACCCAAGAACATGGATCACTACCCTAGCACATGTGATTGGTAGATTAAGTCTTGGTGAGTAAGAACTCACTTGGAAGATCAGATCTGAAGTTTGATTTAGGGTTGGAGGTGTTGGCTTCCCTCCAAAGCTTGTAGTTGAAGCTTGAGGTTGAAGAAGTGCTCCTTGGATGAAGCCTTGAAGAACCCCCTTGTGATCTAGAGGAGAAAGTGGAGGGATTGGAGTGATCTAGGGCTAGGGTTTTGCTGGAGGAAGAGGAAGAGGATTTCTGCAATTTCTCTTTTGATGGAGAAAGTGAGAAAAAGGGTATTTGCAAATGCATGTGATTATATACTTTGGGGTTCTTGTGAAGGGGGTGACAATTTGTGGATGTGAGGGGTTTCTTTGCAAGAATGTGGGGTGAGGTGTCCTCTCCCTTGCCACTTGGTCAGCTGAGAGCAAGAGAGAGTGTGAGTGGGTGGTAGGTAAGGTGAGTGGAATGATGAGGTGGCAAGTGAAGTGGAAAATCAATTTTTGCAAATTTTGGAAAAATGCTAAAAATTCAAGTATTTTGGATTGGTCTGGAAATTTTACAAAAATCAAGAAAAATATTTGAAGACTAAAGGTGAAATCCGTTTGAAGAAATACTGTGTAGATTTTTAATTAAAATCCCAGAAGCAGAAATTTACCGACACCGAAATAATTTTCATAAATTTATAAAATTCTTAGAAAAATAATATAAGTAGGAAATATGATTCTAAGCAATAAAGTCTAAAGGACTTTCTTGAAATTCCTAACAGATTGGAAGATAAAAATTCGGAAATCGGTCAGCGGTACTGGCCGACACCGGTTTTTGAAGAAATTCATTTTAATTTCAGAAAATTCTAGAAAATCACAAAAAATCTAAAATATTATAAAATGATGTTTGAAATTAAAATCGGTCAAATACGGATGGTAAATCGGAAGATACGGTCAAAGGGCCGAATACGTAACTAAGTACGTATTCCGGGAAAGGGGCATTACAACCAATCACTAATAGATGATACCAATTGAAAATATACATACACAAACACATATGAGTATACAAAAAATCAAATGATACCATTGAAAGAGTTCAATGATACCAATTGACATAACAATAAAAGCATGGTATAACTCATATAATTATACCTCCCATCTCATGCACAAGTTTAAATGATTTTAATATAAACATACAAGGTATGGACTCCCATCCAACCTCCATTAGGGAAGGGATTTTCAAAAATAGTTTGAAAATAAGTACGTTGAAAACTCTACCAAAAGAAGAATACGAACTAGTTAAATGAGAAATCTTGTTAACTAGTACGAAATCCTTCAAGCAAGGAATAAACCTAAAATTAATTTTCATAAAACATGAAATCCACATGATAATCAACACTCTAATTTAATTAGGCATAAATATGACTCATGAAAACAAAATATGAGCAAAATATAAATATGAGTGTATAAATAAAATGTGTAGATCATAATCATGAAAATTTTTCATTAAGCTCAATTATTCCTTAAACAAGAAAACATGAAAAATCATCAAAACTATTTAATCTTCAAGGTATATGTATGTTTTATATAAATTAAAGTATACATACATATCTAAACACAACGAGTCCACAAGGATATATGCATGAAGGCACGTGGCTCAAAAGGATGTATATGTATAATAATAATTGGATAAAATAGACATATACATGAAGTTGAACAAATAAACACGAAGTCAAGAAAATCTTCGCCAAAACAAATTTCATTTCAAGGTATATGTATGAATGGTCAACAACACAATAAGTATACATACATATCCCTAAACACAATGAGTCCATATATGGATTTGCATGAAAGGCAAATGACTCAAAGGTATACATGTATGTCTTAAAGTTTGGCAATACAAACATATACATGAAGTGAAACACACAATCATAAAACAAATCCAAAAATAGGAATACAAGTTTAAAATGCATGAATCATCAAAACTAGACTATACTAGCACATCTAATGGGTTCAAATAAACAATCAAGCCCAAACATATATAGATTTATTTGTGGCCCACTATATGCACAAGTATAAATCTTCTAGTTTTAATGAAAACTAATATCTAAACATGTAATCAAGGCGTAAAGCTAAAAAAAAACAAAATTCATCATGACAAACAAAAACATGATTATTATGCAAATCACATGTTATTAAACCTAAGATAAACATGATAGCTAAACAATGGTTGAGAACACTAAAATAATGGTCCATATTAAACATGGGTGTCTCAAAATGCTAAACATTTATGTCAAGGATTTAATAAACATGGCATTATCATAATAATCTACAAACAATAAAACATGCTATATATGATAAACACGGAAAGCAGTAAATAAAACGGGAGTAAAGGATTGTCACCAAAACCGAAGAAGCAACTCTCCTTGTCTCCAAAACGTGGTGGTCATCTCCACCAAACTTCCTTGAAAGTGATGCATCCAATTGATTTCCTTTAAGTACGGAACGCATCCACTCCAAGGTGCCATCACTCTCACGTCATGTGAGAGCCCACACCTACATCAAAAATCTTAGGGGTGGTCTTTGGTACCCACATCTTATTGGGTCCATGGGGGTTAGTCCCTTCTCTAACCCAAACAAACTTATTTGCTAAATTCTCAACATGTATTCTATCATAGCAAAATTTAGCAAGGTGGCCCTTACGTCCACAATGTGTACAAGTGTACACATGAGCATACATGTGATGGGTGTGTCCGTGAGGAGCATGTGTATGTCGTAGAGGGTGTGCATGCATAAAAGATGGAACTTGTTTCTTTCGAACCAAGGTTTCCAAACGTGAGTGGTTCATGGCACATTGGCTCATAGTGGAGCCCAAACAATCAATCTTCTTCTTAAGTATGGATATATCATTATCAATTAAAGAAGAAGTGTGGCATGCAATAGGTGAGGTGTGTGATACTACCCTAGCATGGCAAACATGTGCATCAATCTTATTTTGCAAACATTATTTTTCTTTAAACAAACATTTAAATCATTTGAAATAGAAATAATTTTATTTTTCAAAGCAACATTCTCTTTTAAAACAAAATTAATTTTTGAAGACAAATTTTCATTTTTTTCTTCAAAATAGCATGGCAATCATTTTTAGATTTTAAAAACTCATTTTCTTTAAGTGCAAGTTCTAATTGAGATCTCAATGAATCCCTTTCATTATAGACCTCAACCTTCTCTTGCAAAACATTGTTAAGTCTAGAATGCAAACTCTTATTTTCATTTTCAAGTCCTAGACTTTTCTTTTTCAAAATTTTATATTTTTCAATTAATTTTTCACAAACAATAGAAAGTTCTTCATTTAAAGCATGGGGATCAACATAATCATTACATGAAGAACTAGAGCAATCATCACTATCTAAGTGGGTTTTCGAGTTTAGCTCAAGGGAGTCATTCCCTTGGACTGTATAGCAATGTTGTGGCTCGGATTCTCCACTAGATTCCTCTTCTCGTTAGATTTGCACTTGAAGCTTGGAGGTGTTGGTGGTTGTTGTCAACAAATTCCACACTGCAAAGGCGGAATCAATGTTAGAAACACGCAAAAGATATTCTTTAGGAAGTGTGCTTCTAATGGCCTCAAGGGCTTGTGCATTGGCCCCTATATGCTTGCTATCACTAAGGTAGGATTCCTTGGTAAATGGCAAGGTAAACCTTATGTCCTAGGGTTTGTAAATAAACGACATCCTAATCTTCCAAACAATGATGTTAGAAGGGTCAAAGCTAGGTGGGGTCATGAAGTCCATGGTAAAAACTATATGTGTGCAAACACGCAAATGCAAACAAGATTAGCAAACAAATGGATCTCACTCCTAGGATGTTAAGCCTAAGTATCAGGAGCACTTGCTCTGATGCCAATTGAAAAACACCTAGAGGGGGGTGAATAGGTGTAAGTGCTAATTAGGAACTAAATGCGCTAAATGCGGAAGCTAATGCAAATTTTGCAATCACACTTAATACAACACACAAGTGTAGCCGAATTCTCCGTGAAGGGCTCTGGACTAACTCCTCTTGATTCCCCTTGAATGGGTTGAGGTGCTATGTGAAGCTCTTGTGGTTAAGTATAAGTGAGGCACACACACAATCAAGCCAAACATATAAGGATGAGCAATATGAAAGATGCAAGGCAATACACAAGCAAATATGATATGTATGATGTGAATGAAATATGATGCTTTGCACAAAATAAGAGAGAGAGTTTAGAGACAAGTGAATCAAACGCAAACACAATGATATGTTTTGAGGTTCGAGCACCTTACTCTACATCCCCGCCTACACCACCGTGTAGGATTTCCAATCCACTATAACGTCCACCGAGGACTCCCACCGAGGGAACCTTCACCGAGAAGGATTTTTACAATAAGGGAGTACCGAACTCCTCTCTCAAACACCGCCTCACACAAGAGGGGTAGGCCCTTAGCCAAACAACTACAACCAATCACCTCTACCGAAGAGGGATATACAAACCAAACTCCACCTCTCACTAGAGGGAGTAAACCAATCACCCGATCACCTCTACCAAAGAGGGATACAACAAGAACAAGTGTGTACAACTAGTGGTTTCTTTCAACCACAAACAATCTCTTCTTTTTCTCTTTTTCCACAAAATAAAGATCCTAAATAGATTAGGATAGAAGATAGCTCAAGTGTGAAAAAAACTAGGTGTTTTTGGAAACAAGCAACAAAGAAAACTACTTGGGAAATCTCTTGTAAATGATAAAAAATGAAAATCAATACAATCTCCAAAACCCTAGTTTTCTTTGATTTTCTAAAAACCCAAAACAATAAGGATGAGAAGTTTAAAGCCCAAAAAAAACTCTTTTGAAAACTTGTTTTAAACTCAGGAAACTGAGAATTTTTCTCTTGCAAAAACCTTGGCCAAAATCCCAAAGAATTGGGGTTTATATAGGCCCATCAGAAAACTAGCCGTTAGGCTGATGTGGCAGCCTGACAGGCTAACGGTCGACCGGCCCGGTCGACCGCCAACGGTCAGAAATGTGACCGTTGGGCAAACACGGTCGACCAGCACGGTCGACCCAAACAAACAGAGAGCACTGCTTTCCGACCCGGTCGACCGACTTCACCCCAAGTCGACTAGGTCAATTTGACTAGTCGACTGGTTGAAGCCTGGAACAGAAATCTGGGTCAGAAAAACAGTGTAAAATATTTTTCTAAAAATCTTTTAAGTCTTGTAAAAATACCCAAAAATAGTTTTATCATTTTGCATTGATATATAAACATGTGATAAAAAGTTTAGCTCAAATATCAATCAATATGAACTATTTTTGTGTTTTATCATTTTTACCAAAAACCAAAACTTGTATTTTTTATCAAACTTGATTTTTCACAATAGGAAATCTGAATATTCCTAAAACTTATGAATAGACATATCAAAATAAGTTTGTTTAAGATATGAAGCATGTATGTATATTGAACACATCTAATATACATAAAAACTATTTAAACTTGTTTTGATCAAACTATTCATGAAAACAAAAACAAACATAAATCTTGTGTGTTATGCACTTGAGCATATCAACTATACTAAGCTTTACAAATGGATCTAAAACACACTATCTAAACTATGGATACCTAAGTCTTCTTGATGATCTTCATCTTCAAGTTGACTTTCTCCAAAACTCCATCCATGGGCTAGGCAAAGTGTGATCTTGAAGCTTTGGCCCTGGAATCACTATGAAAAGCTTCTAAACACCTTTGTTGAAGCTAATCACCAACTAATATCTTGGTTAATGATCTGAAACTTAAACAACACAAGATTATTAGTAAACATAACTACATGAGTTAATCATCATCAAAACTAGGTTGGAAGACCTTTGGGCAACACCCAAGTCATATATACAAGCAAGAGGTAGTAAACATAAATGGTAACCGAGGAATCCGTATATAACCAGGAGCAAGCAAGTTATAAGATCAATACAATAGCTCAGGCATAATATGTAACATGAGTCAGGTAGTGTAAGTGTATAATATACTAACAAGAGGAGATCAGTAGAGTAGTACACAAGTGGTGAACAAGGTATAGTAATAATATTAATAATAGTAATAGTTAATAAAACCTGAAATCTAAAGAAAAACAAAATATAAATCTGAATCAAAATCTGATGAAAGCACATACCGACCAGCAGTACAACTTAGTTTACGGTTTCATGAGATTAGTACGTCGAAATAATAACCTAAACAAGAAAACCCTCTTATATATCCTTTACCTCATGTCACCGTAATCCGAATGTATACAACCTGAATTGCAAAACGTCATGAAAACTGATAAAGCATCGACGAATTAGCATACTGTTATTATTATTGTGCCTCGTCTAAGTTGTATGCTTCAGTATGCATCCAATTTCACATACTTTCGCTTACAACTTATAGTGCCAATTATTTGAAAGCTGATGGAGTTCGATGAATTGTGTTTAGAATGGGTCCTGTACTTGCCCGGGACAACGACCTCAGGGGCATCCGGTATTGAGCCAAAAAAGTTCCACTAGGAACCAGGACTTACTGATCTCCCGAACAGGAAAGAGAGAGAAGAAGAGTATAGCAAACCCATCGGAATAGGCTTAGGCCTTGTGCATACCCTGGCAGGAAGAAAAACATGAAGGGGGGTAGGGTGCCAATACACCTCAACGGAATCACTGGTGGCCGCCACATGATCCCAAGAGAAGGTGGTCACACGTGACACGATAATGCCATCATAAACATAGAACTAATCAGGACCTATCAGTTTTTTCAACCCGCTGCAAGTTGACTATTATAATATTATACAATCATAAGCAACAAAAGCACAACACAGGAGACACATTACAGAAGACTCATGGGTTCAAGAGTACAGGGGTTCAGGTGCATCCCAGTACAAGAATTCAGGAGTACAGGATCATAGGCATTGTACAATAACAAGAGCAGGAAGAAAAGTAAATAACCAATTAATATCTCATCACAAGTAAGGTATACAATACCAGTCGCACACGAGATGCTATAGAATACAATATTACTATATCGAGCGTCAGATATTAGGGTGTAGTACAATAACACGATCATCACATGATTATAATATTAATAAAAGGATACAATAATGTCGAGTGTCAGATAATTGCAAATCGAGTAACCTGATATAGATAATTGGCAGATCAAATAACATGATATAAGAAAATATATTATTTAAGCATTTCAAATGCTTCATAACCATAATATTAATAATAATATATTAAGCTATTAGATAGTTATGCGGAGCTGAGCATAGCGAGAGCATATCTACGCATAGCAATCATAATAATCATTGCACAATTAAGCGAAGCTAAGCAAGGCTGGAGAGAAGCTAGCGTACATCGCTAGACGCCATCACGCTTGGCGTGGTTACTGCTCATGGCACGGTTAAATGCACACGACGATACAAGCATATGAACATTATGTTACCGCATGTGACAAAATCACGCTAACGTCATAACTACACTCGAATGGAGTTAGCGATAAAGTGCTGAGCACTAGGCTCGCCTACCAGGCGGAGCGTGTAAGGACAGCAAAGCATTCAAAGTGCACCACCTTTCGGAAAGTAGGTTGTAGCCCGGAGGGTGATAGGGCCAGAGGCCGAGTAGGTACTATTGGGAAATAATCTGTATGCTCTGATACCAATTATTGTGATTTCAGGAGAGGACCCCCCACGACCGAATCGACTGGGGTGGTACAGCAGATAAGAACCACAGAATTTACTAAGTTAACTTGAAGAAGAGAAGAAGAAGATATTCCAAAGTAAATAGAAAGTCAACACACAATTTTACGTGATTTCACCGATCAAACAGATTGTGTGTACGTCCACAGGAGAAGGAGAGGAACTTTATTAAAACTTTGGGGGAGTACAATAAGAATTACTTACACCTCACGCTGAGACATTACAATCCTTTGATGGCCGCCAAGAACAGCGAACTCTTGTGGCTAAACTTCTCTCACGAATTTCTCACCTAGATGAATTACACCCTTAGGAATTACAAATTCATAGGATTCTCTTGAAATACATTGAAGGTCACCCCTAAGGGGTATTTATAGATCATAAAACTCTCATAGTTCTAAACAAACTCCTTCAATCAGAATAAAGAAAAACTTGAATACAACTCAGACTCAAAACACTTTCAATCAGAATAAAGAAAACTTGAATCCAATTCGGACGCAAAACAGATCCAGAAAAGAAACTGCCAAATCCGACATTAATTGACTACCTTAATGATGTATTCACGTCATAATCCTAACAAGTACCTGCATAAAATATTAGTACCAAACACACGCAAATAAACATATGATAAATAGACTATACATAAAATAATGAAGCCCAGAGGCTAAATGTAAGCCCGAAGGCTGACCTTAGCCCGAAGGTTAAGTATGAAAGCCCGGAGGCTACGGGCGACTAAGAAGGGTCGGCCAAATAAGAATACCTGCATGAGGGTTAGTACCAACACCCATACAAATATAGTAAAGGGACATAGCAGATAGTAATGACTAAGCGTACAAACATGCGAAACTATGCAGTACTAGAGTAAGGTTAGCAAGCAACGTTAATCGTTAAAGCGCACGCGGAGCTATACACGTAAGACGGGAAAAGTGTCTAACCACTACATCACAGTGTATGACAAAAGTCTCACTTGAGCGAATCTAGTAAATAAGCGCTGAGTGTTAAGCTCACCGTCCAAACGGGAGCAAATTTAAATAAACCGCGAAGCAGTTGAGCCTGGAGGCTAAACGACCACGAAGGGTCAGCCACGCATGGTAATAAAGTTATAATAGAACAATATCACAAGCAGTGTGATATGTAGATATATTTATTAACACTAATATAAGCATTCATCACAAAGTTACTATATACCCAGTCCTAGGCACTTGGCCACAGATATAGTACATCAATATTACACAGTCCAATATATAACACATATACAGACATAAAATGAACATACACCCAAATTGTGAAATGAAATACTCGCCTATCAGGGCCTGGACAAGTGCACAAGGGCACGAGCAATACACATAACCAAAAGAGATTTAAAGAGAGAAACAAAAAGGGAAGAAATATAGTAGAGAGAAAAGAGAGACTACGGGAGAGAAAGAGAGAGGAGACAGAGAAACTGAAATTGAGAGGGAGAAGAGATAGAACCGAGAGGGGAGAGAGACAGAGTAGAGCTAGGGGGAGAGAGGGGAAATCCTAGGAAGAGAAAGGGAGAGAAAGAGAGACAGAGTAGAGCAAGTGGGAAAGAGGGGAAACCCTAGGGAGAGAAAAAGAGACAGAGAGAAGAAGAAAGAGAAGAAGAGAAAGAAGAGAGAGTGATCCAATGGCTATGGCTAGCCAGACGGTGCAGCAACCGGTGGTGGCCGCCGACGGTGCGGCCAGAGAGAGAAAAGGAGAAGAACAAGGGAGAGAAGAATAAGGAGAGGAAGAGTAAGAAGAAGAAAAATAAAAAGAAGGAGATAGGCTGCCTGTAGAGGGAGGTGGCGCGATGACACTCGAGGATGCCAGAGGAGGCTATTGGGGAGAAGCCTTGGCCAGAGAAGGGCGAATCTGGCCTGGGGTGGCCAAATCTGGCTGGAGAGGGAGAGAGAGGGAGGTGTAGGGTTTGGAGGAAGAGAGGGAGGAGGAGAGAGGGATTGGGTCGCTGGGTGTTCGTCGGCCAGTGGAGGAGCTCGAGGGTGTCGCCGGGGAGGTGACGACAGTGCTGACTCATCGGGGGAGTTGCCATAGAAGGAGAGAAAGGAAGACAGTGAGAGGAGTGGGGAGAGAGTGTGGGAGAGTGAGAATGAGAGGAAGAGAGAGAGATATTTAGGGGGAGGGAAGCACGAGCTCAGCCTGGGGGCACATGGCACAGGCTCAACCTAGGGAGGAAGGAAAAAAGAAGAGAAAAGAAAGGGAAAAAGGGGGGGAAAGAAGAAAAATGAAAATGTAAAAGAAAAAGAGAAAGGAAAAGGAAAAAGAGAAAGGAAATGGAAAAAGAAAAAAAAAGAAGTAGGGAAAATAAGCAGAATATAATAGAGAAATTATTTTGGGAAATTAAGAATAAAAAGTAAGGAGAGGGAAAAAGCAAGAAAAGAAAGAATAATAATATTTTAATCAGTCAAATTTGACTAATTTAGAAAAATCCCCAAAAATTCTCTAAAATATAATATTATACTGAGGAATAATGCGAAGTCAGCTTCAAGAAATTCAATCATGATTGCAAATTAAAAATCTTGGAATCGATCAGCGATATTGGTCGACACTGATTTTAGGAAATTTGCAAATTAAATCAGAAAAATTCTAGAAAAATCAAAAATATTGAAAAATAATATTTAAAACTGAAACATGCCAAATCCAACAATCAGGAAGGTTAAATCAAGTAAAATCACTGAATGAAAGAGATCAGGTCCTGGGTTTGGACTCAGGCTAGCTCTTGGTCCACAAAACACGGTTCCGATATCAAAAAATAATAAAAGTAATAACAAACGAAAAATAAATACGAGGAAAATAGGAAAAATAATAGCGAAAAATTGGGACAAGTATCTGGGTACGTATTCCAGGGAAGAGTGTTACATACTTTCCACCTTACAAAAATTTCGTCTTCATAATTTTGATAAGGGAAAGATGAGCACGAAAGAGATAGGGACATCATGAAAAAAAGGAGGAATAATAGGAGAAAATTACTCATCCAGGGAAACTGGAAGTGCAAGGATAAAAGAACGAACAAGGAAGGGATAATAGTGGACGATGGCAGCATGAAAGACGAAGACAACAAGGGAAAATCACCAACTCAGAACACGAAAAGTCAGGGATAACGATTATGGGTAACATCTTCAGGGTACACGCTAAGGGGATCAGGCTGCCTTCAGGAGATCAGTCTGACTATCCATTGCTCTGCGTCCATGGTGCTCCTAAGTACCAGGAAATATGGCCGGCTGCAGTCTTCTAATGTCCCTACGTTTTCTAGTCTCTGTTCTCGAGGTAGAGCCAACAAATTCGTGATGCGTGAGCTTGGTCTGCTGGTATAGACTTCCATCTTTCCCTAGAGTGTCCTTATCGGTTGCCATTCCCTTGCTGGAACTGCTACGAGAAGTGTCATGACCGTCACGATTACCTCGTATTCCATGCTGAGTTAGTCGAAAGGACGACAGAAAGGAGTCGGAAAGTGAAAAGACAGAAGGACTTTGAGTTCTAGGAAGGAATCTCAAGGAGAAAATGTATAACTTTGCACATGTAATTGGAATGCATAGCGAAGACTCATGTGCCCCCAATTACAAATTAATATCATATTAATCTGCCAACTGGTTGTACTAAAGATGTGAGAGCCTAAGCTCTAAAACCATCATGTAACGCTTCCGATCCCGCGGGTACGGAGACGTTACTATGACGTATAGACACAGGGCGAAAATACTCTCATATATATACGCTAAGCATCAGTGCAGGTAAGAATTAGAGTACGAATGCAAAGTGATAATATACATTCCAATAAGAAGTACAAATATACTGTTATCACATAGCATGATCTAATATAACATGAATATTACATCACCAAGAGGCGCAAAAGAATGAATTACAAGGAGATATATAATAATGAACAGAACAATAAGGTGCTCACGAACTAGAACAAGAAAATTTTAGAGTAGAGCAGGAGGGGCTGGAAGGAAAGAGCTCAGAACGGTCTATCGATAATCTATACTTCCGCTGCGCCACTCTGATCAGCAACAGGGAGAATTTACAATCTCCAAGCCTGGGTCTGGACATGTGATCAGCAAAAGCATGCACAAGAATAAGTAAAAAAGTGATGATCGATGTTACTGCTTTTGCGATTCTTCCATAATAACGAAGTGGCTAAACGGGTTGTATCCACAAGGAGGGAGAGCGATTAAAGCTTTAGTGCGGCTTCTTTGTTCAAAGTAAAGAAAACGTTCCTTGTCTCAAATAAAGAATTGAAAAGAAAACAAGTATTGTTTCAAGAATTGTTTGGATTGGTTTGATGTTTGTAAAAGTGAGTTTTCTTAAAGGTAAAAATGCATGGCTAACTTTCTACTAAGTGCTCCCATTAATCTCTAATTACTTGAAGATGTAGCCTCACAATGAATCACATGCAAGCATAACCTTTATGCATCAGAACTATTCACGTTAGAGATCGAATGAAAGTTCTTCCCTTAACTTAGTTTTACACGGTAAAACTTGAACATTCCTTTATCAAGATCCAATTGAAGGCGAGAATAAGAAAGAAATAAGTGCACTAGTGGTATCAGTAAAGATTAATAGGAATATCTCTAACTTACTTAAAAAAGTAAGGTTTACAATTTATAAATCATTAAAAACAATTAAGCATGAAATATGAGAGTGGTAATACTTGTAAGTAAGTTAGAGTTAGAACCCTCGTCTTAAGATGTCATAGCTCTTGTTTGCACAAGGCTTGTTTGACACTATTGACTCATTTGGATTATCAATCAAGTTGTTAGAGATTAGTGGGTTAGTAGTTAGTTAGCCATGCAATTGAAAAATTAGTTAGAGATGAGTAATAAAAGCAAGAGAGACGAAGTAGATGGGAAAAGAGTTACACTAATATAAGAAAATAGAAACAAGTAAAAGCACCAATAAGTGAAAAGAAGAAGGAGAAGTATTACTTGTATTAGCTTGTCACCTTCCAATACAACTTGTACACACACTCTCTCTTTCTCTTTTACTCTAATGGCTAAACTAAACTAGAAGAAGAAGAAAACACAAGCAAATTAAAGCTCCTAAAAACAAACTAACATTAATACCCTAACTCTGGATATCCCTTTCTGAAGAACACCAAGGGCCTTTTATAGGCACCAAGAGGAAGGGGCTAGGGAGACAATCCCTAGCCCGAAGTACTGGCGCATCCGCGCCAGTACAGCCGCAGAATAATAGCTTTTGCAGCATTTTCGCGACCCTTCTAGGGCCGCGCGTGCGGCGTCGCCTACTGCGTGCTCCTGGCTTGTCCCTCTGTCGGCTGTACCTCTTGGATTCTGAATTTAGGCACCCGATTTTGACAAAACCACCCTCCAAGGTCAATGGCTATTTTTGTAGGCTTTTAATCACTAATTAAATGAGATTTTGGGCTTCTTCTTCATTCTACACCATGGACCTAGGAACACATAAGAAAACCATTATTAGCAATATTTTATATAAAATAAATGTGAAGATGTGGTATGAAATATGCAATATTAGAGACTAACCACACCCTCACACTTATCTTTTGCTCGTCCCGAGCAAAACAAAAATCAAAAGAATTATTACACCACTTTCAAAAGGTGATGCAATTGCACTGAGTATGTGAAACAAGCCGTTAAACCTCTTGGTTCCCCTAGAGGAGGAGTGTTATCTCCTTAGGGTTTTCAGCGGATTGCACACACAAGATCCATTAAATGAATGAAAATGTTAGTTGTAAGCAAATCTCTTTTAAGAAAAAGAACTTTTAATTATCTATGTAAAAATGACCGAATGATTATAAGAATTAGGTCAACCCTCATAAGTTCTCCTATACTCTAACCCTTATAAAAGAAGAAATTATAGTTTTCATTTGAATTTAAAAGAGATTTTGTACTTCTAACTCATTCTGTTATTTTGCTTTAATAGATATGCATTATGTGTAAGTGTGATATGCTTGAGATTTTTTTCAACTCAACTTGAATGTCATAGAATTTTATTAATGTTTATTTAGATATTTATTCTTAATTTCTTTAGTCTTTCTACTTTATTCATGTAACGCATATTTAACCGATGACTCCCAAACCAGATGATTTAGGCACCAGGTGAAAAAAAACACCCCTCAGGTCAAATACTCGAGTAGAGTAGGCCACGAAATCAAGATTTGTTTATTTCCTTTAGGCGTGAATAATCATGCTTCTTGAGGCACAATTATCTAGCTTAATGGGATTTTTTTAAAATATGACATTCAGCCTTGTCTTTAAATCCCATGCGTATGTGTAGTCAATGCATATTCTACTAAGGCTACATAAAAGATATGAGTTATTTTTATTATCCCTCCTAACTCTCAGTCAAACCAATATTTCTCTTTACTTAGGCTAAAATAAAATTCCTTACTAAGATTCTCTTAATTCTTACAACCGTTTGGTATTTTTATAAAGAGTATAAAAAAAATTTTTGGTTCTAGAGATTTTTTGTAACACCCCGCTCCCAGAATACGTACTTAGTTGCGTATTCAGATTTTTCGATCGTATTTTTCGATTTACTTCCTGTATTTGTTTTGTATTATGAATTCTTTATATGATCGTTTTGCCTTGGATTTGGATTCGTGGACTCGGAGTCAGCCCTAGTCTGAACCGAGGGCCCGATCCTAGAGTATTGCTCGATTTGGACCTTCTGGTATTATGATTTGACCAATTTCAGTTTTAAACATCATTTTCCAATATTCTAGATTTTCTATGATTTTCTGGAATTTTTCTAAATTAAATTGTAAATCTTCAAAACCGGTGTCGGCCAGTTCCGTTGACCGATTCCCGGATTTTTAATTTACAAACGGTTTGGAATTTATAAAAGTACCTTTTTACATTACTTCTTAAAATCATATTTTCTATCTAAATACTTTTTCTGAGATTTATCAGATTTTATCAAAATCCGGCCAATCCGGTGTATACCGAGATTGACGGTTGACTTCAGGATTTTTATCTGGAAAATGAGATTTAATCTTTGAAAACTGATTTCACCAAAAATCATTTTATAATATTTATTATTTTTGAGAATTTTTGGAAAACTTTCCGAGCTATTTCATTTTTGGGCTTTTCCGGAGTTTTCAGTATTTTCCCAGATACCGAGGAGATTGCCCCAATTTTCCACTTTTGTCTTTTCTCCATTTTCTCTCTCCTTCCTCAAACGCGGCATTCACCTACCTGGGATTCTGCATTTAATGCAGAGATCCTCTCCACACCTCTCCATGCTGCATTTAATGCGCTGCTAACAACTCCCATCAAGTCATCATGACTTTTGTCCTTTTGTGAAACGCAGCTTTGGCATCTTTCCTGGACGCAGCCTTGATTCCCGCGTTTGGCCTATTTTGGCCTAAACGCAGCCAACCATTTGGTTGAGACGCAGCCCATCTCCTTCCAATGAAACGCAAGTTTCATTCTTTGGCTTCAAAAGTCAAACTTGCAATCATTATTTCTTTATATATAAATACCCCACCTCCTTCTCTCTCTTTCATTTCTCTTCTCCTTCTTCCTTGTTTCCTGCAGCCACCAACAGAGAAGCCACTAAGAGCCTCCTCTTACTTCCTTGGGCCACCCATACTCCACCTTCTCCACCTCCATTTTCACCACCAACACCACCACTTCAAACTTCTCCATCTCCTCCACCACTCCAACAACAAAGGCACCAACTCTAACCATCCATACCACCCTCTTCTTCCTTTCTTTACACCAAAGAACCCATCTCCTCCACCAAACTTCTCCACCATCTCCACCACCACCTACTCCTCCTTTAGCCACCACCAAGTATACCATCTTCACCTCCACGGCGAGCTCTTTCATTCTAGCCAACTCATCGCTCCCCGTAACACCGTTTGCAAAATCCCATTTTGGCAACTTGAACTAGACTTGCACCTTCAACCTCTCTCCATCACTTTGTGAAGACCGGCCACTCCTTTTGGATTGGGGCCGCGTTCTTCTCCGGCGGCAAGACTTAGGGCCGGTACCCTCCTTTTGGATTGGGGCCGAACTTCCCTTCGTTGGACGCAGCAAGGATCATTGTTAGGCGAGTGATTTTCCTCGCCAAAGACTTGGTTAACTTGTATTTATATATATCAATAAACCATAACTCTCAAAGCTTATTCTGTTCTCTGTTGCACAGTATTAGTCGACTTGACCCATGTATAAGTCGACTAACCCCTTTGAAACGCAGCCTCACTCCTGAGACGCGACTTTACTAGTCGACTATCCCATATTCCTAGTCGACTAACTTTCCTGAAGAACGCACCATTCCTGGAAACGCAACCTTCATTAGTCGACTAACTCAATTGCCCTAGTCGACTAACTTTTCTACTAAAACGCGGCTCTTTGAAACGCGACCTTGATTAGTCGACTACCCATAATTTCCTAGTCGACTAACTTTCTCCCTGAGACGCGGTCCTATTGAGACGCGGCCTTCATTAGTCGACTAACCCAATTGCCCTAGTCGACTAACTTCCCTTCTGAGACGCGGCCTTCTTAGTCGACTTGACCGTTTGCTATAGTCGACTAACTCTTTCATAAGTCGACTACTTGTTCTCCCTAGTTGACTAATCTTGACTGTTGGCTGTGGTTAATCACTTTCTTGAATATGGACTTTATCCTCGGGACTTGTATTACATATTGTGTTATTACTTGACTTATTACTCTTATCTTCATGAACACTCGTCATTGGCATAATAACCTGATACCTGTTATGAATAACTTTCCTCTCATGATTATCACGTTAAGGGAATGAAGTACCAGATCTCTTGTTATGTACACCAGTTATGCCTGACCCCTGTTATGACTCCTGTTATGATTCCCGTTATGATACCTGTTATGACAAGTTATGATCCTACTCATTCCCGTAATCTGATAATATTAATAAGCCATAAAAAGGACAACTTGCACGGGGAATGAGAGGAAGTGATGGATGCCGGAATGATGCCTTGCTTATAGTAGTGGATTACCTGAACTGACGATTCGTGTTAGAGGGATTTAAGGCCCTCAGAAGATGCGTGTTAGGGGATTTAAGGCCCTCAAGCTGGTCCCGGGTGTACGGGAACTACTATAAGAGGAGCTATCAGTTCTCCATCTGCTTCCAATAACAACCCTCGGCTTGCTTATATATAGATGTATGTGTGTTGAGATGTACACCAGGACACATACCAAGATATATGGGTCAGACGAGTAATAATAACGATTCCCGTTATGACTCCTGTTATGATTCCTGTTATGTACTCCTGTTATGCCCGTTATGACTCCTGTTATGATTCCTGTTATGTACTCCTGTTATGCCTGTTATGTGTTCTTGTTATGACCACTTTGTAATTCGGGTTGTATGTGCTTGGATTACGATGATATGAGATAAAGGTATATAGATGAGGGTTTCCTTGTTTGGATTATTCCTTCGATGTACTAGTCTCATGGAGCCGTGACCTAAGCTTATACAATCGTTTTGCCCGTAATGAGGTTTTATATCGGATTTCCTGTTTTATGATTATTATGCTATATCTGTTTATACCATGCTCTTTACTTGTACTCTAACCCGCCTGTCTCCTGTTCTTATCTGATCATATCATGAGTACTTCCTACTTGATATTATTTGTTATATACATTTGTGCTCGTCCTGGCTCGCCACTTGGCTTTTGCTTCACCATTCGCCTGGGAAGTTTCATCTGACTCCCCTGGATCCTCATGTCCAGGTTTTAGAGCTTGGAGCGTGTGGATTCCCTCTGTTGCTGATCAGAGTAGCGCAGCGGTAGCGCGGATCTTCAACAGACCATCCGGAACTCCATCCTTCCAAGCCCCCTGTTTGCCTCTCGAGTTTTCCTATTGCAAACTCGTGAGTGCCTTTTGTACAGTTCATATATGTACATCTTTTTGTACTCTCGCATTTGCGCCTATCAGGTGATGTAATATTATTGTAATATCGGATCACCTTTGGTGATAACTTTGTAATTGTACACATGTGTTGGAATGTATAATGCACCACTTGCTTCCGCACTCTGATTCTTGCCTGTACTGATGCTTAGCGTATATACGTGAGGGTACTTCTGACCTACGTATATACGTTGCAGTAACGTCTCCGTACCCGCAGGATCAGGGCGTTACAGGGTGGTATCAGAGCCTAGGCTCTCGCATCCTCAGTACGTCCAGATGGCAAATTAATGGTAAAGAAATTTGCAACTGGAATACAAGAGTCCTGGTTATACATTCCAACTACAAGTGCAGAGTTATCTATTTCTTGATCATCTTTCCTTTGATTCCTAATCTCTTCCATCTTTCCCTTGTTTTGGTTTTATGAAGCCTTTATACTAACTTAAGATATGGATATACTAGAAAGGTAGTGGCTGGTTCTGAATGAAGCTATTATGTGATCTCTTTGGCCAACTCTATGAAGCTCGGTATTCTTCAGATGGATCCTGATCTGGTTATCTTTCAGAAGTCAGCAGTCGGAATTCTCTACGGATATTCTACATTCTCTATTCTATCTTCCAGAGTGATTGATGCCTGGTATTCGGAATTCTTAATTATCGGTCTTCTTTATTATGCTCAGGACTATCAGGGTTTCCTTTATCTTCAGTATTCTGGCTTATTCTCGGAGGGCTATCAAGTATGCAGTACAACTGGAATTCTATTGCACAGCAACGACATCAGTCAGTATTATTTGGTACCCTTCAAAAATGTATACAGCCGGAAGTACGGAGGATGATTATTGTTCAGTCAAATTGAGAGCCCTACCTATAGTGCTTCATATCTTGATTGGTATAAATTCCACCCTTGTCCTCTTTGTGTTCAATTTACCCTTATCGAAATTGCGAGGACGCAATTTTTTGTAAGGTGGATGGATTGTAACACCCCGCTCCCAGAATACGTACTTAGTTGCGTATTCAGATTTTTCGATCGTATTTTTCGATTTACTTCCTGTATTTGTTTTGTATTATGAATTCTTTATATGATCGTTTTGCCTTGGATTTGAATTCGTGGACTCGGAGTCAGCCCTAGTCTGAACCGAGGGCCCGATCCTAGAGTATTGCTCGATTTGGACCTTCTGGTATTATGATTTGACCGATTTCAGTTTTAAACATCATTTTTCAATATTCTAGATTTTCTATGATTTTCTGGAATTTTCCTAAATTAAATTGTAAATCTTCAAAACCAGTGTCGGCCAATTCCGTTGACCGATTCCCGGATTTTTAATTTACAAACGGTTTGGAATTTCTAAAAGTGCCTTTTTACATTACTTCTTAAAATCATATTTTCTATCTAAATACTTTTTCTGAGATTTATCAGATTTTATCAAAATCCGGCCAAT
The DNA here is from genome assembly GCA_038442645.1 of Agave tequilana. Taxonomy (NCBI): domain Eukaryota; kingdom Viridiplantae; phylum Streptophyta; class Magnoliopsida; order Asparagales; family Asparagaceae; genus Agave; species Agave tequilana. Next base: position 28,158 of record JAVJIF010025379.1, on the reverse strand, counting down.
CCGGTGTATACCGAGATTGACGGTTGACTTCAGGATTTTTATCTGGAAAATGAGATTTAATCTTTGAAAACTGATTTCACCAAAAATCATTTTATAATATTTATTATTTTTGAGAAACTTTCCGAGCTATTTCATTTTTGGGCTTTTCCGAAGTTTTCAGTATTTTCCCAGATGCCGAGGAGATTGCCCCAATTTTCCACTTTTGTCTTTTCCCCATTTTCTCTCTCCTTCCTCAAACGCGGCATTCACCTACCTGGGATTCTGCATTTAATGCAGAGATCCTCTCCACACCTCTCCATGCTGCATTTAATGCGCTGCTAACCAACTCCCATCAAGTCATCATGACTTTTGTCCTTTTGTGAAACGTAGCTTTGGCATCTTTCCTGGACGCAGCCTTGATTCCCGCGTTTGGCCTATTTTGGCCTAAACGCAGCCAACCATTTGGTTGAGACGCAGCCCATCTCCTTCCAATGAAACGCAAGTTTCATTCTTTGGCTTCAAAAGTCAAACTTGCAATCATTATTTCTTTATATATAAATACCCCACCTCCTTCTCTCTCTTTCATTTCTCTTCTCCTTCTTCCTTGTTTCCTGCAGCCACCAACAGAGAAGCCACTAAGAGCCTCCTCTTACTTCCTTGGGCCACCCATACTCCACCTTCTCCACCTCCATTTTCACCACCAACACCACCACTTCAAACTTCTCCATCTCCTCCACCACTCCAACAACAAAGGCACCAACTCTAACCATCCATACCACCCTCTTCTTCCTTTCTTTACACCAAAGAACCCATCTCCTCCACCAAACTTCTCCACCATCTCCACCACCACCTACTCCTCCTTTAGCCACCACCAAGTATACCATCTTCACCTCCACGGCGAGCTCTTTCATTCTAGCCAACTCATCGCTCCCCGTAACACCGTTTGCAAAATCCCATTTTGGCAACTTGAACTAGACTTGCACCTTCAACCTCTCTCCATCACTTTGTGAAGACCGGCCACTCCTTTTGGATTGGGGCCGTGTTCTTCTCCGGCGGCAAGACTTAGGGCCGGTACCCTCCTTTTGGATTGGGGCCGAACTTCCCTTCGTTGGACGCAGCAAGGATCATTGTTAGGCGAGTGATTTTCCTCGCCAAAGACATGGTTAACTTGTATTTATATATATCAATAAACCATAACTCTCAAAGCTTATTCTGTTCTCTGTTGCACAGTATTAGTCGACTTGACCCATGTATAAGTCGACTAACCCTTTGAAACGCAGCCTCACTCCTGAGACGCGACTTTACTAGTCGACTATCCCATATTCCTAGTCGACTAACTTTCCTGAAGAACACACCATTCCTGGAAACGCAACCTTCATTAGTCGACTAACTCAATTGCCCTAGTCGACTAACTTTTCTCCTGAAACGCGGCTCTTTGAAACGCGACCTTGATTAGTCGACTACCCATAATTTCCTAGTCGACTAACTTTCTCCCTGAGACGCGGTCCTATTGAGACGCGGCCTTCATTAGTCGACTAACCCAATTGCCCTAGTCGACTAACTTCCCTTCTGAGACGCGGCCTTCTTAGTCGACTTGACCGTTTGCTATAGTCGACTAACTCTTTCATAAGTCGACTACTTGTTCTCCCTAGTTGACTAATCTTGACTATTGGCTGTGGTTAATCACTTTCTTGAATATGGACTTTATCCTCGGGACTTGTATTACATATTGTGTTATTACTTGACTTATTACTCTTATCTTCATGAACACTCGTCATTGGCATAATAACCTGATACCTGTTATGAATAACTTTCCTCTCATGATTATCACGTTAAGGGAATGAAGTACCAGATCTCTTGTTATGTACACCAGTTATGCCTGACCCCTGTTATGACTCCTGTTATGATTCCCGTTATGATACCTGTTATGACAAGTTATGATCCTACTCATTCCCGTAATCTGATAATATTAATAAGCCATAAAAAGGACAACTTGCACGGGGAATGGGAGGAAGTGATGGATGCCGGAATGATGCCTTGCTTATAGTAGTGGATTACCTGAACTGACGATTCGTGTTAGAGGGATTTAAGGCCCTCAGAAGATGCGTGTTAGGGGGATTTAAGGCCCTCAAGCTGGTCCCGGGTGTACGGAACTACTATAAGAGGAGCTATCAGTTCTCCATCTGCTTCCAATAACAACCCTCGGCTTGCTTATATATGGATGTATGTGTGTTGAGATGTACACCAGGACACATACCTAGATATATGGGTCAGACGAGTAATAATAACGATTCCCGTTATGACTCCTGTTATGATTCCTGTTATGTACTCCTGTTATGCCCGTTATGACTCCTGTTATGATTCCTATTATGTACTCCTGTTATGCCTGTTATGTGTTCTTGTTATGACCACTTTGTAATTCGGGTTGTATGTGCTTGGATTACGATGATATGAGATAAAGGTATATAGATGAGGGTTTCCTTGTTTGGATTATTCCTTCGATGTACTAGTCTCATGGAGCCGTGACCTAAGCTTATACAATCGGTTTTACCCGTAATGAGGTTTTATATCGGATTTCCTGTTTTATGATTATTATGCTATATCTGTTCATACCATGCTCTTTACTTGTACTCTAACCCGCCTGTCTCCTGTTCTTATCTGATCATATCATGAGTACTTCCTACTTGATATTATTTGTTATATACATTTGTGCTCGTCCTGGCTCGCCACTTGGCTTTTGCTTCACCATTCGCCTGGGGAGTTTCATCTGATTCCCCTGGATCCTCATGTCCAGGTTTTGGAGCTTGGAGCGTGTGGATTCCCTCTGTTGCTGATCAGAGTAGCGCAGCGGTAGCGCGGATCTTCAACAGACCATCCGGAACTCCATCCTTTCAGGCCCCCTGTTTGCCTCTCGAGTTTTCCTATTGCAAACTCGTGAGTGCCTTTTGTACAGTTCATATATGTACATCTTTTTGTACTCTCGCATTTGCGCCTATCAGGTGATGTAATATTATTGTAATATCGGATCACCTTTGGTGATAACTTTGTAATTGTACACATGTGTTGGAATGTATAATGTACCACTTGCTTCCGCACTCTGATTCTTGCCTGTACTGATGCTTAGCGTATATACGTGAGGGTACTTCTGACCTACGTATATACGTTGCAGTAACGTCTCCGTACCCGCAGGATCGGGGCGTTACAGGGTGGTATCAGAGCCTAGGCTCTCGCATCCTCAGTACGTCCAGATGGCAAATTAATGGTAAAGAAATTTGCAACTGGAATACAAGAGTCCTGGTTATACATTCCAACTACAAGTGCAGAGTTATCTATTTCTTGATCATCTTTCCTTTGATTCCTAATCTCTTCCATCTTTCCCTTGTTTTTGTTTTATGAAGCCTTTATACTAACTTAAGATATGGATATACTAGAAAGGTAGTGGCTGGTTCTGAATGAAGCTATTATGTGATCTCTTTGGCCAACTCTATGAAGCTCGGTATTCTTCAGATGGATCCTGATCTGGTTATCTTTCAGAAGTCAGCAGTCGGAATTCTCTACGGATATTCTACATTCTCTATTCTATCTTCAGAGTGATTGATGCCTGGTATTCGGAATTCTTAATTATCGGTCTTCTTTATTATGCTCAGGACTATCAGGGTTTCCTTTATCTTCAGTATTCTGGCTTATTCTCGGAGGGCTATCAAGTATGCAGTACAACTGGAATTCTATTGCACAGCAACGACATCAGTCAGTATTATTTGGTACCCTTAAAAAATGTATACAGCCGGAAGTACGGAGGATGATTATTGTTCAGTCAAATTGAGAGCCCTACCTATAGTGCTTCATATCTTGATTGGTATAAATTCCACCCTTGTCCTCTTTGTGTTCAATTTACCCCTTATCGAAATTGCGAGGACGCAATTTTTTGTAAGGTGGATGGATTGTAACACCCCGCTCCCAGAATACGTACTTAGTTGCGTATTCAGATTTTTCGATCGTATTTTTCGATTTACTTCATGTATTTGTTTTGTATTATGAATTCTTTATATGATCGTTTTGCCTTGGATTTAGATTCGTGGACTCGGAGTCAGCCCTAGTCTGAACCGAGGGCCCGATCCTAGAGTATTGCTCGATTTGGACCTTCTGGTATTATGATTTGACCGATTTCAATTTTAAACATCATTTTCCAATATTCTAGATTTTCTATGATTTTCTGGAATTTTCCTAAATTAAATTGTAAATCTTCAAAACCAGTGTCGGCCAATTCCGTTGACCGATTCCCGGATTTTTAATTTACAAACGGTTTGGAATTTCTAAAAGTTCCTTTTTATATTACTTCTTAAAATCATATTTTCTATCTAAATACTTTTTCTGAGATTTATCAGATTTTATCAAAATCCGGCCAATCCGGTGTATACCGAGATTGACGGTTGACTTCAGGATTTTTATCTGGAAAATGAGATTTAATCTTTGAAAACCGATTTCACCAAAAATTATTTTATAATATTATTATTTTTGAGAATTTTTGAGAAACTTTCCGAGCTATTTCATTTTTGGGCTTTTCCGGAGTTTTCAGTATTTTCCCAGATGCCGAGGAGATTGCCCCAATTTTCCACTTTTGTCTTTTTCCCATTTTCTCTCTCCTTCCTCAAACGCGGCATTCACCTACCTGGGATTCTGCATTTAATGCAGAGATCCTCTCCACACCTCTCCATGCTGCATTTAATGCGCTGCTAACCAACTCCCATCAAGTCATCATGACTTTTATCCTTTTGTGAAACGCAGCTTTGGCATCTTTCCTGGACGCAGCCTTGATTCCCGCATTTGGCCTATTTTGGCCTAAACGCAGCCAACCATTTGGTTGAGACGCAGCCCATCTCCTTCCAATGAAACGCAAGTTTCATTCTTTGGCTTCAAAAGTCAAACTTGCAATCATTATTTCTTTATATATAAATACCCCACCTCCTTCTCTCTCTTTCATTTCTCTTCTCCTTCTTCCTTGTTTCCTGCAGCCACCAACAGAGAAGCCACTAAGAGCCTCCTCTTACTTCCTTGGGCCACCCATACTCTACCTTCTCCACCTCCATTTTCACCACCAACACCACCACTTCAAACTTCTCCATCTCCTCCACCACTCCAACAACAAAGGCACCAACTCTAACCATCCATACCACCCTCTTCTTCCTTTCTTTACACCAAAGAACCCATCTCCTCCACAAACTTCTCCACCATCTCCACCACCACCTACTCCTCCTTTAGCCACCACCAAGTATACCATCTTCACCTCCACGGCGAGCTCTTTCATTCTAGCCAACTCATCGCTCCCCGTAACACAGTTTGCAAAATCCCATTTTGGCAACTTGAACTAGACTTGCACCTTCAACCTCTCTCCATCACTTTGTGAAGACCGGCCACTCCTTTTGGATTGGGGCCGCGTTCTTCTCCGGCGGCAAGACTTAGGGCCGGTACCCTCCTTTTGGATTGGGGCCGAACTTCCCTTCGTTGGACGCAGCAAGGATCATTGTTAGGCGAGTGATTTTCCTCGCCAAAGACTTGGTTAACTTGTATTTATATATATCAATAAACCATAACTCTCAAAGCTTATTCTGTTCTCTGTTGCACAGTATTAGTCGACTTTACCCATGTATAAGTCGACTAACCCTTTGAAACGCAGCCTCACTCCTGAGACGCGACTTTACTTGTCGACTATCCCATATTCCTAGTCGACTAACTTCCCTGAAGAACGCACCATTCCTGGAAACGCAACCTTCATTAGTCGACTAACTCAATTGCCCTAGTCGACTAACTTTTCTCCTGAAACGCGGCTCTTTGAAACGCGACCTTGATTAGTCGACTACCCATAATTTCCTAGTCGACTAACTTTCTCCCTGAGACGCGGTCCTATTGAGACGCGGCCTTCATTAGTCGACTAACCCAATTGCCCTAGTCGACTAACTTCCCTTCTGAGACGCGGCCTTCTTAGTCGACTTGACCGTTTGCTATAGTCGACTAACTCTTTCATAAGTCGACTACTTGTTCTCCCTAGTCGACTAATCTTGACTGTTGGCTGTGGTTAATCACTTTCTTGAATATGGACTTTATCCTCGGGACTTGTATTACATATTGTGTTATTACTTGACTTATTACTCTTATCTTCATGAACACTCGTCATTGGCATAATAACCTGATACCTGTTATGAATAACTTTCCTCTCATGATTATCACGTTAAGGGAATGAAGTACCAGATCTCTTGTTATGTACACCAGTTATGCCTGACCCCTGTTATGACTCCTGTTATGATTCCCATTATGATACCTGTTATGACAAGTTATGATCCTACTCATTCCCGTAATCTGATAATATTAATAAGCCATAAAAAGGACAACTTGCACGGGGAATGGGAGGAAGTGATGGATGCCGGAATGATGCCTTGCTTATAGTAGTGGATTACCTGAACTGACGATTCGTGTTAGAGGGATTTAAGGCCCTCAGAAGATGCGTGTTAGGGGGATTTAAGGCCCTCAAGCTGGTCCCGGGTGTACGGGAACTACTATAAGAGGAGCTATCAGTTCTCCATCTGCTTCCAATAACAACCCTCGGCTTGCTTATATATGGATGTATGTGTGTTGAGATGTACACCAGGACACATACCTAGATATATGGGTCAGACGAGTAATAATAACGATTCCCGTTATGACTCCTGTTATGATTCCTGTTATGTACTCCTGTTATGCCCGTTATGACTCCTGTTATGATTCCTGTTATGTACTCCTGTTATGCCTGTTATGTGTTCTTGTTATGACCACTTTGTAATTCGGGTTGTATGTGCTTGGATTACGATGATATGAGATAAAGGTATATAGATGAGGGTTTCCTTATTTGGATTATTCCTTCGATGTACTAGTCTCATGGAGCCGTGACCTAAGCTTATACAATCGGTTTTGCCCGTAATGAGGTTTTATATCGGATTTCCTGTTTTATGATTATTATGCTATATCTGTTCATACCATGCTCTTTACTTGTACTCTAACCCGCCTGTCTCCTGTTCTTATCTGATCATATCATGAGTACTTCCTACTTGATATTATTTGTTATATACATTTGTGCTCGTCCTGGCTCGCCACTTGGCTTTTGCTTCACCATTCGCCTGGGGAGTTTCATCTGATTCCCCTGGATCCTCATGTCCAGGTTTTGGAGCTTGGAGCGTGTGGATTCCCTCTGTTGCTGATCAGAGTAGCGCAGCGGTAGCGCGGATCTTCAACAGACCATCCGGAACTCCATCCTTCCAGGCCCCCTGTTTGCCTCTCGAGTTTTCCTATTGCAAACTCATGAGTACCTTTTGTACAGTTCATATATGTACATCTTTTTGTACTCTCGCATTTGCGCCTATCAGGTGATGTAATATTATTGTAATATCGGATCACCTTTGGTGATAACTTTGTAATTGTACACATGTGTTGGAATGTATAATGCACCACTTGCTTCCGTACTCTGATTCTTGCCTGTACTGATGCTTAGCGTATATACGTGAGGGTACTTCTGACCTACGTATATACGTAGCAGTAACGTCTCCGTACCCGCAGGATCGGGGCGTTACAGGGTGGTATCAGAGCCTAGGCTCTCGCATCCTCAGTACGTCCAGATGGCAAATTAATGGTAAAGAAATTTGCAACTGGAATACAAGAGTCCTGGTTATACATTCCAACTACAAGTGCAGAGTTATCTATTTCTTGATCATCTTTCCTTTGATTCCTAATCTCTTCCATCTTTCCCTTGTTTTGGTTTTATGAAGCCTTTATACTAACTTAAGATATGGATATACTAGAAAGGTAGTGGCTGGTTCTGAATGAAGCTATTATGTGATCTCTTTGGCCAACTCTATGAAGCTCGGTATTCTTCAGATGGATCCTGATCTGGTTATCTTTCAGAAGTCAGCAGTCGGAATTCTCTACGGATATTCTACATTCTCTATTCTATCTTCCAGAGTGATTGATGCCTGGTATTCGGAATTCTTAATTATCGGTCTTCTTTATTATGCTCAGGACTATCAGGGTTTCCTTTATCTTCAGTATTCTGGCTTATTCTCGGAGGGCTATCAAGTATGCAGTACAACTGGAATTCTATTGCACAGCAACGACATCAGTCAGTATTATTTGGTACCCTTCAAAAATGTATACAGCCGGAAGTACGGAGGATGATTATTGTTCAGTCAAATTGAGAGCCCTACCTATAGTGCTTCATATCTTGATTGGTATAAATTCCACCCTTGTCCTCTTTGTGTTCAATTTACCCTTATCGAAATTGCGAGGACGCAATTTTTTTTAAGGTGGATGGATTGTAACACCCCGCTCCCAGAATACGTACTTAGTTGCGTATTCAGATTTTTTGATCGTATTTTTCGATTTACTTCCTGTATTTGTTTTGTATTATGAATTCTTTATATGATCGTTTTGCCTTGGATTTGGATTCGTGGACTCGGAGTCAGCCCTAGTCTGAACCGAGGGCCCGATCCTAGAGTATTGCTCGATTTGGACCTTCTGGTATTATGATTTGACCGATTTCAGTTTTAAACATCATTTTCCAATATTCTAGATTTTCTATGATTTTCTGGAATTTTCCTAAATTAAATTGTAAATCTTCAAAACCGGTGTCGGCCAATTCCGTTGACCGATTCCCGGATTTTTAATTTACAAACGGTTTGAAATTTCTAAAAGTGCCTTTTTACATTACTTCTTAAAATCATATTTTCTATCTAAATACTTTTTCTGAGATTTATCAGATTTTATCAAAATCCGGCCAATCCGGTGTATACCGAGATTGACGGTTGACTTCAGGATTTTTATCTGGAAAATGAGATTTAATCTTTGAAAACCGATTTCACCAAAAATCATTTTATAATATTTATTATTTTGAGAATTTTTGAGAAACTTTCCGAGCTATTTCATTTTTGGGCTTTTCCGGAGTTTTCAGTATTTTCCCAGATGCCGAGGAGATTGCCCCAATTTTTCACTTTTGTCTTTTCCCCATTTTCTCTCTCCTTCCTCAAACGCGGCATTCACCTACCTGGGATTCTGCATTTAATGCAGAGATCCTCTCCACACCTCTCCATGCTGCATTTAATGCGCTGCTAATCAACTCCCATCAAGTCATCATGACTTTTGTCCTTTTGTGAAACGCAGCTTTGGCATCTTCCCTGGACGCAGCCTTGATTCCCGCTTTTGGCCTATTTTGGCCTAAACGCAGCCAACCATTTGGTTGAGACGCGGCCCATCTCCTTCCAATGAAACGCAAGTTTCATTCTTTGGCTTCAAAAGTCAAACTTGCAATCATTATTTCTTTATATATAAATACCCCACCTCCTTCTCTCTCTTTCATTTCTCTTCTCCTTCTTCCTTGTTTCCTGCAGCCACCAACAGAGAAGCCACTAAGAGCCTCCTCTTACTTCCTTGGGCCACCCATACTCCACCTTCTCCACCTCCATTTTCACCACCAACACCACCACTTCAAACTTCTCCATCTCCTCCACCACTCCAACAACAAAGGCACCAACTCCAACCATCCATACCACCCTCTTCTTCCTTTCTTTACACCAAAGAACCCATCTCCTCCACCAAACTTCTCCACCATCTCCACCACCACCTACTCCTCCTTTAGCCACCACCAAGTATACCATCTTCACCTCCACGGCGAGCTCTTTCATTCTAGCCAACTCATCGCTCCCCGTAACACCGTTTGCAAAATCCCATTTTGGCAACTTGAACTAGACTTGCACCTTCAACCTCTCTCCATCACTTTGTGAAGACCGGCCACTCCTTTTGGATTGGGGCCGCGTTCTTCTCCGGCGGCAAGACTTAGGGCCGGTACCCTCCTTTTGGATTGGGGCCGAACTTCCCTTCATTGGACGCAGCAAGGATCATTGTTAGGCGAGTGATTTTCCTCGCCAAAGACTTGGTTAACTTGTATTTATATATATCAACAAACCATAACTCTCAAAGCTTATTCTGTTCTCTGTTACACAGTATTAGTCGACTTGACCCATGTATAAGTCGACTAACCCTTTGAAACGCAGCCTCACTCCTGAGACGCGACTTTACTAGTCGACTATCCCATATTCCTAGTCGACTAACTTTCCTGAAGAACGCACCATTCCTGGAAACGCAACCTTCATTAGTCGACTAACTCAATTGCCCTAGTCGACTAACTTTTCTCCTGAAACGTGGCTCTTTGAAACGCGACCTTGATTAGTCGACTACCCATAATTTCCTAGTCGACTAACTTTCTCCCTGAGACGCGGTCCTATTGAGACGCGGCCTTCATTAGTCGACTAACCCAATTGCCCTAGTCGACTAACTTCCCTTCTGAGACGCGGCCTTCTTAGTCGACTTGACCGTTTGCTATAGTCGACTAACTCTTTCATAAGTCGACTACTTGTTCTCCCTAGTCGACTAATCTTGACTGTTGGCTGTGGTTAATCACTTTCTTGAATATGGACTTTATCCTCGGGACTTGTATTACATATTGTGTTATTACTTGACTTATTACTCTTATCTTCATGAACACTCGTCATTGGCATAATAACCTGATACCTGTTATGAATAACTTTCCTCTCATGATTATCACGTTAAGGGAATGAAGTACCAGATCTCTTGTTATGTACACCAGTTATGCCTGACCCCTGTTATGACTCCTGTTATGATTCCCATTATGATACCTGTTATGACAAGTTATGATCCTACTCATTCCCGTAATCTGATAATATTAATAAGCCATAAAAAGGACAACTTGCACGGGAATGGGAGGAAGTGATGGATGCCGGAATGATGCCTTGCTTATAGTAGTGGATTACCTGAACTGACGATTCGTGTTAGAGGGATTTAAGGCCCTCAGAAGATGCGTGTTAGGGGGATTTAAGGCCCTCAAGCTGGTCCCGGGTGTACGGGAACTACTATAAGAGGAGCTATCAGTTCTCCATCTGCTTCCAATAACAACCCTCGGCTTGCTTATATATGGATGTATGTGTGTTGAGATGTACACCAGGACACATACCTAGATATATGGGTCAGACGAGTAATAATAACGATTCCCGTTATGACTCCTGTTATGATTCCTGTTATGTACTCCTGTTATGCCCGTTATGACTCATGTTATGATTCCTGTTATGTACTCCTGTTATGCCTGTTATGTGTTCTTGTTATGACCACTTTGTAATTCGGGTTGTATGTGCTTGGATTACGATGATATGAGATAAAGGTATATAGATGAGGGTTTCCTTGTTTGGATTATTCCTTCGATGTACTAGTCTCATGGAGCCGTGACCTAAGCTTATACAATCGGTTTTGCCCGTAATGAGGTTTTATATCGGATTTCCTATTTTATGATTATTATGCTATATCTGTTCATACCATGCTCTTTACTTGTACTCTAACCCGCCTGTCTCCTGTTCTTATCTGATCATATCATGAGTACTTCCTACTTGATATTATTTGTTATATACATTTGTGCTCGTCCTGGCTCGCCACTTGGCTTTTGCTTCACCATTCGCCTGGGGAGTTTCATCTGACTCCCCTGGATCCTCATGTCCAGGTTTTGGAGCTTAGAGCGTGTGGATTCCCTCTGTTGCTGATCAGAGTAGCGCAGCGGTAGCGCGGATCTTCAACAGACCGTCCGGAACTCCATCCTTCCAGGCCCCCTGTTTGCCTCTCGAGTTTTCCTATTGCAAACTCGTGAGTGCCTTTTGTACAGTTCATATATGTACATCTTTTTGTACTCTCGCATTTGCGCCTATCAGGTGATGTAATATTATTGTAATATCGGATCACCTTTGGTGATAACTTTGTAATTGTACACATGTGTTGGAATGTATAATGCACCACTTGCTTCCGCACTCTGATTCTTGCCTGTACTGATGCTTAGCGTATATACGTGAGAGTACTTCTGACCTACGTATATACGTTGCAGTAACGTCTCCGTACCCGCAGGATCGGGGCGTTACATTTTTTTTGAAAAGAAGGAGAGAAAATTGAAAATTAAATGTTAGTATCCCTCCATACTTATCTAATGCATTATCCTCAATGCTAGCCATGTAAATGCGAATGCAATAAATAGGGGAAGAAAAGATATCACCGTCTCCGTCGACTCGGGTCGGCGAAGTGCTAGGGCCGACCGAGTGCGAATGCCTAACCGTTTCCTCGATATGCTCCAGATAGGCATTCTGTTCATCCAATTGTCGCCTGAGTTTAATCTGCCCCTTGAAAATCTTTTTCATGCCCTTTCAGATGGAGGATATGAATGCAGTGGAATTGGATGGGGGTGGCTGCTGCCAGAACTCAGGGTCAATCCTCTTCTTCCACCTATTCCTCTGATGAGGACTCAGCCAGAACATCCTCGAACTGGACTGTAGGTGTCCGATCGAATGCAGACAACTGTTGTAGGCGCTAGTGATACGATCGGTGGTAACTATTACTTGATCGTACTCAGCAAAATTCTTATCTGGCAGAAAGTTTCTACACAAATGAGTCACTAAGATGGGTAGAGAATACTTGGCTCCTCTCGTCCATTGAGAGTTGGCCAACAATTGTTGCAAAAGGATTGTATTGAGACAGATGGTATGTTGCCTCGTCATGAGGTTGTGGATAATCTGTAATGCAGGTTTGTTAAAAGAGGTTGTGCGGTCTATACCCGGGATGTTACGTTGGATCCAACGACTAACGCAATGGATGTTTCTAAATGTGGTGCTTGCCTGTAGACCACGATCTTGCCCGGTGCATCGTGCACCAATCAAAGTCATATACTCGATTAAAGGGAGGGGCGCGATGTGTTGAGGAGGAGAAGGAACCTGCGTAACATCCTGAATAGTCTCATTAGTAACCAACAGGTCCCCGTGGTCAAGGTGGACAATGAATTGATTAAGGTTTAGATTGATGGAATTAGTATCTATCCCTAAATAAAATTTCCTCACCAAGTCTGGGCAGTAAAAGGTATCAACATCAGAGTTGTCATATACTAACCAATAACACTGTTTTGAAAATACACCTAGAGGGAGGGTGAATAGGTGTAAGGCTAATCTAATGACAAATTATGCGGAATTAAAACTAATTGCAACACACTAAGTGTAACTAAAGAGTGTAGTCGATTTCTTGGTGAAGGGCTCTGAACTAACTCCTCTAAATTCCTCTAAATAAGAGTTGAGGTGCTATATAAAGGTCTCTTGGTTCAACACTAGCGAGGCACACAATCATTCCAAGCATATATGATATGAACAATAAGAAGCAATGCAAGATATAAGAGAGAGAGAGAGAGAGTTTAGAGATAGTGGACTAAACGCAAACACCAAGATATGTTTCGAAATTCGAGCCACTGCTCTATGTACCCACCTTCACACAGAAGGATTTCCACTATACGTCCACACATGACCTCCCACACAGAGAACCTCCACCGAGGATTTGGTAATACAAGCTTAGGAGTACACAACTCCTCTCTCCAACACAACCACCTCTACACAAGAGGCAAGACACAAAGTCAAAACAATAATCACCTCTATATAAGAGGGATAAGACACTAAGCCAAAACTCCACCACAATCACTTTTACATGATTGGTAGTGAAAAATGCATTTTTTATCATAACATTTACCATCACATTTTCATATTTATTCATTTAATTCTGCACATTTATTAATATTTTGTGATTTATTGTTTGCAGGCCTCGAGTTCTTATTTTTATAAGAAATAAAGCCTAATGAAGCCCAAAAGCCCATATTTGAAGCCCAAGAGTCAAAATGCAAATATCAATTGTCAAAGTGCAATTATGCAAGGGCTAAAGTTGCAATTATTAAAGATGAGGGAAGGATAGAATTCTACCCAACCCTAAACTCTTGCAGGATGAGGATAAAAGCCAAAGAGAGTGCAAAGATAAAAATTCAAAGAATTCGGATTCAGACTGTACACGTTTTAGTGTTTAAATCATAACTTTTGCTACAGTTATGCAAATCTGATGATTCAAGATGCTCCAGAAAGAAGACTTGAAGACCTACAACTCTTATGTTGATCAAACTTTCCAATTCAATCCGTAGATAAGCTGATTTCTGCGATCAACATGATAAGAAGTTGCAGGACAGATTTGAATTTCTGGAGATAAGATCTTTTTGGGAGAGTTGTACTAGGACTCTACATCTTCCAACACCTATAAATATCCCTGCAGATACAACACAGAGAGTACACAGTCCAGAGAAGAGCCAAGGGCCAAAGTTAGGGTTTTTAGTTTTTCTTTCCACCTTTGTATATTTTTTATTTTCTTTTTGTAAAAGCTGAGAGGAGATGATGTATTCATGGAGGAAGGGATCTGCTTGTACTGATGGTGACAGTCGGTGTAAGTGTTATTTTTCCACCATTGTTTAATAATCGAATCAAGGTTTGCTTTATTTTATTCTTGTACTATTCTAGTTGTTGGCCCAAAGGCCCTTCACCCTAGTTTTGATGATGATCAACTCATGTAGTTATAGTTACTAATGATCTTGTGTTTAAATAGTGACAGATTCATGATCAAGATCTTAGTAGGTGCATAGCTCAACAAAGGATAAAAGAACAAGATTTGGAGCTTGCATGTGGTGATCCAAGGAGTTTTTGGATCTAGCTTGGACCAAGTCAAGAAGATGAGAAGCCTTCAAGGGAAGACTTCAAGAAGTTGAAGACTTGGGTCTAGGTATAGAATTTGTAGATCATGATTCATGTAGAGATAACATTGCATGTTTAGAAAAAGATAACAAGATTTTGAAAAAGGAATTTGATTGCATGCTTAATGAAAATGATTCACTTAGGAATAAAGTCGCATGCTTAGAAAAAGAAAAAGAAGATTTGAAAAATGAGAATGTTTCCTTATTTTCTAAATTGAGTATTTTGTGTGAAGGAAACAATACTTTGAAAGAAAAGATTGACTTGGTGGAAAAACAAAAAGAAGATATTTTGCAAGAAAATACTACTTTGAAAAGAAAATTTGTTGAAAAAGAAAAAGATTTTGTTGCTAAGAAGAAAAAGAAAAATGATTCTTCATCTCATCATGCTTTTCATGCCACATCTAATGAGATTAAGAATATGAAAAATAAGATGAATAATTTGAGTTCAACTTTGAACTCGTGTGCATTTAACCATTCTAAGTTGGAATCCTTGTTTCAAAAGAAACAAGTTCCTCATGCTCATGCACATACACATCATGCTTATGGTGCACAACACGATCACAATCACACTCATAAGCATCATGCTAAGGTATACATTTGTACACATTGTGGCCGCAAAGGCCATCTAGCAAGATTGTTTTGATAAGAAACCATATCTATATTTTGCTAAGTATAATAAATTTTGGGTTCCTTACAACAATGCTAACCCCAAAGGACCCAAGAAAACATGGGTACCAAACCCCCACCTTTTGATTTTGATGTAGGTGTGGGATCTCACAAAACGTGAGAAGGTTGGTACCTTGGTAGTGATTGCAATGGACATGATGGACATACACTTGGTTGCATCACTATCAAGGAGCTTGGTGGGACAACCACCATACTTGGAGCTTTGGAGTTGGTAACAACCTCTAAACTCCTATTTTATTTATGTACATGCTTTATACTTTTATCATATTCATAGCATGTTCATGTTTTAAGATTTTGTGTGCTTTATGTGGTATTTACATGCTTAGATGTAGAATATATCAAACTTGTATGTATACATATACAAATAGTGAATTACAATTGACTCTTAAATAATTGAACTTCATGCTCACTTGTATCCACTTTATGCATATGTATAATCTAGTTTTGAAAATTCTCATATATACATGTTTTGCCAATTTTTGTGATTTACTTCATGTATATGCATGTTTAATTCAAATCTAATAAATATACATGTATACCCGTGAGTCTCTTGCCTTCATGCAAACATTTAATAGACTCTTTTATTTTTGGGATATGTATGCATATTGTTAGATTTGTATAAACCATACATATACCATGAAAATTGTTGATTTTAGTGAAAAATGATTTTTTCATGATTTGTTGTTAAAAATTTGACTTATGATCGTTTTGGGCTTCAATGACTATTTTCATGTAGATACTATTTACATAACCTTTGAACACTCTATCTTTAGAAAATATATATGTTGAGCTTTATGGAATATGAGTGCTTGAACTTTTATGTATTTAGTATTATTCATGAAAAACATATGATTTTTATTTATGAAGGATCTTTAACTAGTTTGTCAAAAATTCATTTAAACTAGTTATCTATTCTTCAAGTATTGCACATGATCCTATTTTTGATTTTATGGATAAATTCTTTTATGTTCTCAAGATTTGAACGCTTCATGTATTGAATATTAGTTTAAATGTTAATTTCTATCAACACTAGGATTTATACTTGAACATATTATGGGCACAAATAAATCTATTGATATGTGTACTTGAATGCTTATTTGAACCTATTAGATGTACTAGTATAGCCTTATGTTGATGATCATTACATTCTTAAACTTGTATTCCCATTTGGATTTATGTTATGATCATGTGATTTCATTTCATGTATATGGTTATTTTGCCAAAACATTAAGATATACATGGATACCTCTTGAGTCATTTGCCTTTCATGCAAATCTACTTATAAAGACTCGATTGTGTTTTAGGGATATGTATGTATACTTAATGTCTTGTCAAAACATACATATGCTATGTAATATAATTTTGTTGATTTTCATGTATTAAAATTTGGGATGATTTTCGTGTTTTCAAAATTTATGTTATTTTTAAGGAATATTGAACTTCATTGTCATTTTCATGATGTCATGTTTCACATAACATTAGTTCACTCACCTCTTTTGAAAATTATATAGACTTTATGGATTAGAGTGTTTTTAGTGCCTTGTGATTTATGCATATTCCATGAAAATATTTTTTGATGTATTCCTTGGTTGAAGGATTCCTTACTAGTTGTTAAAACACTTTCATTTAACTAGTTTGAATTCTTCATATGGTAGATTACATGATGTATACACTTATGCTTACTTTTCAATTGGTATCATTGGATATGTTCAATTGGTATCAATATGACTTCATGTTGTGTATATTCATATTTTGATTGTATGAATGCTTTCAAATTTTAATTATATCTATTCATACATTTATGTGATCTATTTGTGCTTATTTTACAAGTGGTATTTCCTTTAAAGCACAAAGAGTGTTGATGCTAAGCTTAATTAGATTTCAAATTGGTATTTCATAATAAGCTTGTGCATTGTATTTTTTTTAATTGGTATCAAAAATTCAAAATTTGATTATTTTACAATTGATATCTCAAAATTTGTTTTTACTAAGAAAAAGTTAAAATTTTGTTTTGATAAAGAAAAATTCAAAATTTTTGATTTGTATTGACTATATGCAAGGAGAGCTTAACATCTCTTCCATATGTAGATTCATGTTGAGTATATTATAAATTGAGGAGATTGACAACTCTTCTTTATATGATATACGTGTGTAGGGGGAGCTTCACATCTCCTCTTATGCATGACATATTATACGTTATGAGAATTAGGGCTTGTCATCCCTCTTTCATGTAATGTATATGTGTCGGGAAGCTAACTTAACGTCTTCCTCTTCATGAATGTATATCGCATATAATTCTTATTGATTGATTTGATTTTCCTCTCCTTGATTTCCTTATTTTTGACAAAAAGGGGGAGAAATTTGTTTGATGTATTTTTCTTTGAACCCTTTGTTGATGATTGACAAAAAGGGGGAGAAGAATTTGTGATTTTATATGCATGATTTCATGATTTCCTTACTTAAGGGGGAGAAGTATTTGGTTCCTTACTTAAGGGGGAGTAAGATTTGTATTTATGCATATATGTTGTCTTGCAATTGGGAGTAAAAGATTTGATTTATGATTTGATTTATATGATTGCATCTCCTACATTGCATACATGTCATGTGCTTCATTTATGATTTGATTATATGCTTCATCTCCTACATTGCTTATTTATTTGGTATGCATGAGTTAAGGGGGAGCTTCTTTGAAGCTTTACTTTAATCCATGCATATATAACTCCATGAGTTTTGTCATCATCAAAAAGGGGGAGATTGTTGGCCCAAAGGCCCTTCACCCTAGTTTTGATGATGATCAACTCATGTAGTTATAGTTACTAATGATCTTGTGTTTAAATAGTGACAGATTCATGATCAAGATCTTAGTAGGTGCATAGCTCAACAAAGGATAAAAGAACAAGATTTGGAGCTTGCATGTGGTGATCCAAGGAGTTTTGGATCTAGCTTGGACCAAGTCAAGAAGATGAGAAGCCTTCAAGGGAAGACTTCAAGAAGTTGAAGACTTGGGTCTAAGTATAGAATTTGTATTTTTGTTTTAGTAAAAATGTAAAGGATAGATAGTTGGTGGATTGCTCAAGTTATATCACACACACACACTCTTGATAGAACTCTTGATTTAATAGATTTCATAAAAGATTTCTTTTTAGAAAAGAATTTTTATTTAGAAAAAGATTTTTCTTTGAGACAAAATACTATTTTGGATTTTGGTATTTCATAGTTCATATCTTTAAACCAAAATCATGATTAGTGCTTTATGTCAAAAAACATAGATATTCCATATTGATTGTGTAGTGGATCATATCCATACACACCATGCTTTTAAATGAACTCAAATATCTTGTTTTTGTATTTGATGAAGATTTAGAAAAACAAGTTTGGAAAAACATGTTTTGGAAAAATACCTTTTAGTTATTGAGCTAATATTTCCAAGTTACAAAAATAGACCAAAACATCTATAACATGTCTTGATTTTGTGCAAGCATGTTTATTCTTTCAAGTATATTGGTAAAACTATTTTTGTAGAATTTCTATGTATTTTAGGATTTTATAAAGATTTTTAAATCCTGTTTTCAGACCTGGAAACTGGCTGACAGGCCAAACCGGTCGACCGGTCCGGTCGACCGATGTGCACAGCCCTGTGCACGTTGTCAGCACAGTGGCCGGTCGACCGGGTCGGTCGACCGACCAAGAGAGCCTTGCTCTCTGGAAATATCAGTCGACCGGGCCGGTCGACCGACAGTTCATTCCAGGTTATCGGTCGACCGAGCCGGTCGACCGGTGGCTGCAACGGTCAGAAAAATGACCGTTGGCCGGTCGACCGGCGGTCGACCGACAGCACTGACAGGAGCCCAACGGCTCTATTTTCTGGCAGCCCTATAAAAGGGGTCTTGTCACTTGTTTTAGGTAGAAGATTTTGGAGATTTCTTGAGCTGTTTTTCTGATACTTTTAGAAGAGTTTTCTCCACAAAATAGAGTGCTAATACTTCCAATCAAAAGGGAGTTTTTATCAAGAGAGTGTTAAGTGATTCTTTGAGTTTTTCACCATAGTCTTCCTTGCTTTTCTCACACCACACTTGAGCTTTCCATTGCTAGATATTCCTATAGGTGTGTTGTAGTGAGAGTGCTCTTTAGGTGATCAAGTGTTGTGATCATCAAAGAGATCTTTTCTTTGTATTTGAGGAAACGGGCAAGTGTGCTCGTTGTTGGTGGTTGGAGTTCGGTTGTGAACTCTTGGTGGTTCGAGGTACGGCCTCGGCGAGTCGGTGGACTTGCGTGTGTAAGGGACTTTGGAGTCCGAGAGCTTGTAGGTGTTGCGGCACCGAGGAGAGATCCGGTGGGATCTTACATAGTGGAAATCCTTCATGTGTCGAAGGCGGGATGGAGTAGAGCAAGTGTGCTCGAACCTCGAAACATACCCTTGTGTTTGCGATTGCTCACTCTTGCTCTCTTTCTTACTTAGTCTCCTTTATATCTTGCATTACTTACATTGTCTTTACTTTACATGCTTGATATATTCCCTTGTGCTCATAATTGATATACATACTTGCTTGGGATTGTTATTAACACTAGTATTCAACCAAGAGAGCCAACGTGGCACCTCAACCCATTCAAGGGGAATCTAGAGGAGATTGTCCAGAGCCTCGCAAGGGGAATTCGGCAACACTCTTGTGTTATACATAAGTGTTTAATTAAAAGAATTTTAATTTGGTCAACTTAGTTTTAATTCCGCATTATTTGTTCATAAGTGACCATTAGATTAGCCATCACCTATTCACCCCCCCTCTAGGTGATCTTACAATTGGTATCAGAGCAATTTCAATTGGTATCAGAGCTAGTGCTCTTGATATTGGGTCTAACAACCTAAGAGTTAAAGATCCTACATTTGGGCTAATCACAAAATTTGTTGTACACACACACCTCACCATGGACTTCATGTCACCACCCACCTTTGATATTCTTAACATCCAAATTTGGAAGGTTAAGATGTCTTTGTTCCTCAAAGGACTTGGCCTTAGTGTATATCTTGCCTCTACTAATAAAGAATATTGCTTAAATGGTAAGAATATTGAGGCTAATACAAAAGCCCTTAATGCTTTAAAGAGTACCCTAGATGATGCTTATTTATCTAGAGTTGCTAACATTGATTCGGCTTTTGTAGTATGGAACACCTCATCTCCCTTGGCGAAAATGAACAATACTATGCGGGGAGCGATTCGGATGTTGGAAGCGACACCTCCAACAAGTGCTACATGGTCCAAGGGGATGACCCCCTTGAGGTAATTTCCGAATCCGAGGATGATAATGTTATGTCATATGATGAGCTTAATACATTTTGCCAATTATTGCTTGAAAAATATGACATGAAAAAGAAAGAAATTAAAGATTTGAAAAAGGATATTGCTAGCATGCATGTAGATCATGATTCATGTAGAGATAACATTGCATGTTTAGAAAAAGATAACAAGATTTTGAAAAAGGAATTTGATTGCATGCTTAATGAAAATGATTCACTTAGGAATAAAGTCGCATGCTTAGAAAAAGAAAAAGAAGATTTGAAAAATGAGAATGTTTCCTTATTTTCTAAATTGAGTATTTTGTGTGAAGGAAACAATACTTTGAAAGAAAAGATGACTTGGTGAAAAAACAAAAAGAAGATATTTTGCAAGAAAATACTACTTTGAAAAGAAAATTTGTTGAAAAAGAAAAAGATTTTGTTGCTAAGAAGAAAAAGAAAAATGATTCTTCATCTCATCATGCTTTTCATGCCACATCTAATGAGATTAAGAATATGAAAAATAAGATGAATAATTTGAGTTCAACTTTGAACTCGTGTGCATTTAACCATTCTAAGTTGGAATCCTTGTTTCAAAGAAACAAGTTCCTCATGCTCATGCACATACACATCATGCTTATGGTGCACAACACGATCACAATCACACTCATAAGCATCATGCTAAGGTATACATTTGTACACATTGTGGCCGCAAAGGCCATCTAGCAAGATATTGTTTTGATAAGAAACCATATCTATATTTTGCTAAGTATAATAAATTTGGGTTCCTTACAACAATGCTAACCCCAAAGGACCCAAGAAAACATGGGTACCAAAACCCCCACCTTTTGATTTTGATGTAGGTGTGGGATCTCACAAAACGTGAGAAGGTTGGTACCTTGGTAGTGATTGCAATGGACATGATGGACATACACTTGGTTGCATCACTATCAAGGAGCTTGGTGGGACAACCACCATACTTGGAGCTTTGGAGTTGGTAACAACCTCTAAACTCCTATTTTATTTATGTACATGCTTTATACTTTTATCATATTCATAGCATGTTCATGTTTTAAGATTTTGTGTGCTTTATGTGGTATTTACATGCTTAGATGTAGAATATATCAAACTTGTATGTATACATATACAAATAGTGAATTACAATTGACTCTTAAATAATTGAACTTCATGCTCACTTGTATCCACTTTATGCATATGTATAATCTAGTTTTGAAAATTCTCATATATACATGTTTTGCCAATTTTTGTGATTTACTTCATGTATATGCATGTTTAATTCAAATCTAATAAATATACATGTATACCCGTGAGTCTCTTGCCTTCATGCAAACATTTAATAGACTCTTTTATTTTGGATATGTATGCATATTGTTAGATTTGTATAAACCATACATATACCATGAAAATTGTTGATTTTAGTGAAAAATGATTTTTTCATGATTTGTTGTTAAAAATTTGACTTATGATCGTTTTGGGCTTCAATGACTATTTTCATGTAGATACTATTTACATAACCTTTGAACACTCTATCTTTAAGAAAATATATATGTTGAGCTTTATGGAATATGAGTGCTTGAACTTTTATGTATTTAGTATTATTCATGAAAAACATATGATTTTTTATTTATGAAGGATCTTTAACTAGTTTGTCAAAAATTCATTTAAACTAGTTATCTATTCTTCAAGTATTGCACATGATCCTATTTTGATTTTATGGATAAATTCTTTTATGTTCTCAAGATTTGAACGCTTCATGTATTGAATATTAGTTTAAATGTTAATTTCTATCAACACTAGGATTTATACTTGAACATATTATGGGCACAAATAAATCTATTGATATGTGTACTTGAATGCTTATTTGAACCTATTAGATGTACTAGTATAGCCTTATGTTGATGATCATTACATTCTTAAACTTGTATTCCCATTTGGATTTATGTTATGATCATGTGATTTCATTTCATGTATATGGTTATTTTGCCAAAACATTAAGATATACATGGATACCTCTTGAGTCATTTGCCTTTCATGCAAATCTACTTATAAAGACTCGATTGTGTTTTAGGGATATGTATGTATACTTAATGTCTTGTCAAAACATACATATGCTATGTAATATAATTTTGTTGATTTTCATGTATTAAAATTTGGGATGATTTTCGTGTTTTCAAAATTTATGTTATTTTTAAGGAATATTGAACTTCATTGTCATTTTCATGATGTCATGTTTCACATAACATTAGTTCACTCACCTCTTTTGAAAATTATATGGACTTTATGGATTAGAGTGTTTTTAGTGCCTTGTGATTTATGCATATTCCATGAAAATATTTTTGATGTATTCCTTGGTTGAAGGATTCCTTACTAGTTGTTAAAACACTTTCATTTAACTAGTTTGAATTCTTCATATGGTAGATTACATGATGTATACACTTATGCTTACTTTTCAATTGGTATCATTGGATATGTTCAATTGGTATCAATATGACTTCATGTTGTGTATATCATATTTTGATTGTATGAATGCTTTCAAATTTTAATTATATCTATTCATACATTTATGTGATCTATTTGTGCTTATTTTACAAGTGGTATTTCCTTTAAAGCACAAAGAGTGTTGATGCTAAGCTTAATTAGATTTCAAATTGGTATTTCATAATAAGCTTGTGCATTGTATTTTTTTTAATTGGTATCAAAAATTCAAAATTTGATTATTTTACAATTGATATCTCAAAATTGTTTTTACTAAGAAAAAGTTAAAATTTTGTTTTGATAAAGAAAAATTCAAAATTTTGATTTGTATTGACTATATGCAAGGAGAGCTTAACATCTCTTCCATATGTAGATTCATGTTGAGTATATTATAAATTGAGGAGATTGACAACTCTTCTTTATATGATATACGTGTGTAGGGGGAGCTTCACATCTCCTCTTATGCATGACATATTATACGTTATGAGAATTAGGGCTTGTCATCCCTCTTTCATGTAATGTATATGTGTCGGGAAGCTAATTAACGTCTTCCTCTTCATGAATGTATATCGCATATAATTCTTATTGATTGATTTGATTTTCCTCTCCTTGATTTCCTTATTTTTGACAAAAAGGGGAGAAAATTTGTTTGATGTATTTTTCTTTGAACCCTTTGTTGATGATTGACAAAAAGGGGGAGAAGAATTTGTGATTTTATATGCATGATTTCATGATTTCCTTACTTAAGGGGGAGAAGTATTTGGTTCCTTACTTAAGGGGGAGTAAGATTGTGTATTTATGCATATATGTTGTCTTGCAATTGGGAGCAAAAGATTTGATTTATGATTTGATTTATATGATTGCATCTCCTACATTGCATACATGTCATGTGCTTCATTTATGATTTGATTTATATGCTTCATCTCCTACATTGCTTATTTATTTGGTATGCATGAGTTAAGGGGGAGCTTCTTTGAAGCTTTACTTTAATCCATGCATATATAACTCCATGAGTTTTGTCATCATCAAAAAGGGGAGATTGTTGGCCCAAAGGCCCTTCACCCTAGTTTTGATGATGATCAACTCATGTAGTTATAGTTACTAATGATCTTGTGTTTAAATAGTGACAGATTCATGATCAAGATCTTAGTAGGTGCATAGCTCAACAAAGGATAAAAGAACAAGATTTGGAGCTTGCATGTGGTGATCCAAGGAGTTTTTGGATCTAGCTTGGACCAAGTCAAGAAGATGAGAAGCCTTCAAGGGAAGACTTCAAGAAGTTGAAGACTTGGGTCTAAGTATAGAATTTGTATTTTTGTTTAGTAAAAATGTAAAGGATAGATAGTTGGTGGATTGCTCAAGTTATATCACACACACACACTCTTGATAGAACTCTTGATTTAATAGATTTCATAAAAGATTTCTTTTTAGAAAAGAATTTTTATTTAGAAAAAGATTTTTCTTTGAGACAAAATACTATTTTAGATTTTGGTATTTCATAGTTCATATCTTTAAACCAAAATCATGATTAGTGCTTTATGTCAAAAACATAGATATTCCATATTGATTGTGTAGTGGATCATATCCATACACACCATGCTTTTAAATGAACTCAAATATCTTGTTTTTGTATTTGATGAAGATTTAGAAAAACAAGTTTGGAAAACATGTTTTGGAAAATACCTTTTAGTTATTGAGCTAATATTTCCAAGTTACAAAAATAGACCAAAACATCTATAACATGTCTTGATTTTGTGCAAGCATGTTTATTCTTTCAAGTATATTGGTAAAACTATTTTTGTAGAATTTCTATGTATTTTTAGGATTTTATAAAAGATTTTTAAATCCTGTTTTCAGACCTGGAAACTGGCTGACAGGCCAAACGGTCGACCGGTCCGGTCGACCGATGTGCACAGCCCTGTGCACGTTGTCAGCACAGTGGCCGGTCGACCGGGTCGGTCGACCGACCAAGAGAGCCTTGCTCTCTGGAAATATCAGTCGACCGGGCCGGTCGACCGACAGTTCATTCCAGGTTATCGGTCGACCGAGCCGGTCGACCGGTGGCTGCAACGGTCAGAAAAATGACCGTTGGCCGGTCGACCGGCGGTCGACCGACAGCACTGACAGGAGCCCAACGGCTCTATTTTCTGGCAGCCCTATAAAAGGGGTCTTGTCACTTTTTTAGGTAGAAGATTTTGGAGATTTCTTGAGCTGTTTTTCTGATACTTTTAGAAGAGTTTTCTCCACAAAATAGAGTGCTAATACTTCCAATCAAAAGGGAGTTTTTATCAAGAGAGTGTTAAGTGATTCTTTGAGTTTTTCACCATAGTCTTTCCTTGCTTTTCTCACACCACACTTGAGCTTTCCATTGCTAGATATTCCTATAGGTGTGTTGTAGTGAGAGTGCTCTTTAGGTGATCAAGTGTTGTGATCATCAAAGAGATCTTTTCTTTGTATTTGAGGAAACGGGCAAGTGTGCTCGTTGTTGGTGGTTGGAGTTCGGTTGTGAACTCTTGGTGGTTCGAGGTACGGCCTCGGCGAGTCGGTGGACTTGCGTGTGTAAGGGACTTTGGAGTCCGAGAGCTTGTAGGTGTTGCGGCACCGAGGAGAGATCCGGTGGGATCTTACATAGTGGAAATCCTTCATGTGTCGAAGGCGGGGATGTAGAGCAAGTGTGCTCGAACCTCGAAACATACCCTTGTGTTTGCGATTGCTCACTCTTGCTCTCTTTCTTACTTAGTCTCCTTATATCTTGCATTACTTACATTGTCTTTACTTTACATGCTTGATATATTCCCTTGTGCTCATAATTGATATACATACTTGCTTGGGATTGTTATTAACACTAGTATTCAACCAAGAGAGCCAACGTGGCACCTCAACCCATTCAAGGGGAATCTAGAGGAGATTGTCCAGAGCCTCGCAAGGGGAATTCGGCAACACTCTTGTGTTATACATAAGTGTTTAATTAAAAGAATTTTAATTTGGTCAACTTAGTTTTAATTCCGCATTATTTGTTCATAAGTGACCATTAGATTAGCCATCACCTATTCACCCCCCTCTAGGTGATCTTACAATTGGTATCAGAGCAATTTCACTAGTTTCTTGTATTCTTATTTTAATCTTGTGTCTACTTCTCTCTATTTGTTCTCTAATTTCTTGCCCACCGTGAGATCCAACTGCTTCGAGAATACCTAGCCGAAGAAGGAAGCTTGACGGCCCATGGCGATGAACAGGTCTTCATAGCTTGTTTTTCATTTCGTAGAGTAGATTAAGAAGGCGGACGATCCCATAAGCCGTGCTTGTACGCCTTCCAAGAAAAGGGAAATCATCGCAACGGTCCAAACGGCAAGCAGACTAAAGAGATAAGTTTTCTTTCTTTTTCTTTTCTTTTCTTTTTTGTAGATTAAATACAACTCATCTCCATATTCTTTTCTACCACCCATTGTAAATACCATCCTTTCTAACTTAACAAATAAAAATAAAAACTTTAGAGAAACTTGCTTAACGCTTCCATCGCAGTCCCTCCTTGAGGATCACGACCCGCATAGCCCTGCTACCGCGGATTAGAACTGAGACTTGCACATCTATTCTTAAAACTAAAATACCATCTTTTGTGTGCAGGAAATTTCAGTCAACATTACACAAGAGGGATAACAACAAACCCAAATCATAACCTCCTCTACACTTAGAGGGATTGGCACAAAGCCACAAGCAAAGAGAAAGTTACAATCTTGGTGATCTCAAAGACCACAAACAACCTTTAGTGATCTGAAATAGACCAAAACTAATTTTCTCACAAAAACAAGATCTTATAAATAGGATAGATATGATAGCTCAAGTGTGAGAAAACAAGGTGTTTGGAAATCAAATCACAAAGAAAATACTTGGAGAAAATACTATATAGAAATAGAAATGAAGATCAAAAAATCAATTCCTAAAGACTCTCTTTTTCTTATTTTTCCAACCCTTGAAAATAAATAAAAGATAAATCTTTTAACTAGAACTCTTGCTGAAAAATACTTGAAAGATAAGAAATTTTCTCTTCAAAATTCTTCTTAACTCAGCCCAAGAGGGGGCTATTTATAAGCCCTCAAAAAATCTGCCCATTGGTAGCAAGAAAAGACAGAAATGCCCTTCCGGGTCGACTGGCGCAATGGTCATATTTCTGACCGTTGTGCTCCGGTCGACCGCCCGATCGACCGGCCAAGCCTGTCGGTCGTCTCGCCCGTCGATCGGCTAGCACCCGAGAGTTGGGTGCTTTCAGTCGGTCGACCGCCTGGTCGACCGACCTTCTTTGGCTGGCCTATGCACGTCTCTCGTGCAGATCGGTCGATCGGTTGCGGTCGATCCCCAGTAGATCTGGCTGATCAATATGGGACTTAAAACTTAGGTACTTTAACTCAAATTAAATCCCATAAAATCACATAAATTTCACAAAAAAAGTTCTTATAAGATCTTTGAATAACAAATATGTGTGACCAAAAATCAACACATATTATAAACTATTTGAACCATTTTTGCGATATAGAAATTAGGCTTAAACACAAAATCGGTATTTTCCAAAAATCAAACTTTGAAATGGAAATCTGATTTTTTCAAAACTCATATGGATACAAAAACAAGATATTTAAACTATATTTGAAGCATAGAGTGTATGGATAGAATCTAATACACATAAGATATATATCTATATTTTTGACATGAAATCCAAAACAGGTTAAACTGAAACCAAACATATTGAAACTTGTGTGTGTGAACTTGAGCATATCAACACTATCTATTTTTACACAAGATGTAGACACAAAACTAACTAAACACAAACCAAAGTCTTTTTATAGAACTCCTTCTCCAAGCCGACTCGATCCAAACACGATCCAACGAGCTTGACTCCAACCGAGTGCTAGATGCGATCTTGACGCGTGAGCTCTTGAATCAAACATGTGTTAGCTCCAAAACTCTTTTGTTGAAGCCAAATACCTACTATGATCTTGATCAATATCTGAAACTAATTAAGCACAAGATCATTAGTACTATAACTACATGAGTTAAT
>JAVJIF010025377.1:0-45034 GCA_038442645.1 Agave tequilana | reverse complement strand
TAACTCTGCACTTGTAGTTGGACTGTATAACCAGGACTCATGCATTCCAGTTGCAAATTTCTTTTACAATTAATTTGCCGACTGGTTGTACCGAGGATGTGAGAGCCTAGGCTCTGATACCACCCTGTAACGCCCCGATCCGGCGGGTACGGAGACGTTACTGCAACGTATATACGCAGGTCAGAAACACCCTCACGTATATACGCTAAGCATCAGTACAAGCAAGAATCAGAGTACGGAAGCAAGTGGTGCATTATACATCCCAACACATGAGTACATTTACAAAGTTATCACCAGAGGTGATCCAATATTACATGAATATTACATCACTGATATGCGCAATTGCGAGAATACAAAGAGATGTACAAGTATGAACAGTACAAAAGGCACTCACGAGTTTACAAAAGGAAAACTCGAGAGGCACACAGGGAGCCTGGAAGGATAGAGCTTCAGATGGTCTGCTGGAGATCCACGCTACCGCTGCGCCACTCTGATCAGCAACTGGGAGAATCCACACACTTCAAGCTCCGTGACCTGGACATGAGGATCCAGGGGAGTCAGATGAAACTCCCCAGGCGAGTGGTGATACAAAAGCCAAGTGGCGAGCAAGGGTAAGTATATATAAAGCAATAAAACCAATAAAGCTGAGGACGAGCAAATCTGATTGTATGGTTTCAGATCACAGCTCCATAAGACTAGTACGTTGAAGGAATAATCCAAACAAGGAAACCCTCATCTATATACCTTTATCTCATGTCACCATAATCCAAGCACATACAACCCGATTGTACTCAGGGCATGATAAGAAAATGAACAGGAGGCAGGTGGATACAAGGGATAAAGCAGAGCATGAGCAGTTAATACTATAATACTCATAAAGCCGAAAATCTGAAGTAAAATCCCGGACAAGCAAATATGGTAAGGCATATCACAGATTCATAGCCGTTTAAGTTGCAGGCTTAGTATGTGTCCCATACCACATACTTCTACTTACAATTTAAAGAGCAGGTTATCATCTTGACGCTTTATTATTACTCGTCTTACCCTGATATCTAGCTATGTGAACTAGCGTCCCAGCACACATAGATCCATATCCGAGTAAAGCAAGATTGTTATTGGAAACCAGCGGGGGTATCAACAAACTATGTTTACAGTGGGTCCCGTACATACCCGGGACCACGGCCCAGGATTGTTCCGTTGCTTGGTGGACGGAACCTGCCGCAAGGCGTTCAGGAGGGTCTTATGGAATGCCCTTATCAAGATGGTACCAAGAAGGAGGGAGCCAGCACTCCCCTCGGTCCCCTGGAGGCCCACAGGTCAGACCGGAAGTTTTAGTTGCACAACATGCCTAATACCACTGTAAACACGAACACATATTGATAGCCGCAAGTTTTCCCCGACCCGATGCAAGTTGGTCCTTTTTATGGCTTGTTAACAAGATTATCAGATTACGGGAATGAGTAGGAATATAACTGGTTATAACAGGAGATGGCCCTACAGATTCAAGAGGTGGCCCCCACAGATTCAAGAGGTGGCCCCCACCACGTATGTGGTGTGGCACTTTGTTCCATGTGGCACTTTGCTCTGAGGAAATGGATTCTAGAGGTGGCCCCCACAGATTCAAGAGGTGGCCCCCACCACGTATGTGGTGTGGCACTTTGTTCCATGTGGTACTTAGTTCCATTCAGGATAACAGGTCACTGTATGCAATACAGGATAACAAGGTAGGATTCCTGTAAACGTGATAATCACAAGGTCAAGTATATCATGCTGGGTGTCAGGTGATAGCATGACAGGAGGATGACATTGGCAGGTGACAAGTCATGTCAAGAGATTGATATTAGTTCAGTGGCAAGTCATGTCATAACAAGGGGTCTTGCCAAGCAGTAGCATGTCTGATGTTAGGTGATAACAAATCAGTTGACAGGTGATTTACATGTGTTAAATAGTAGCATGTAAATGACAAGTATGAAGTAATGGCATGTAGTAAAGCAGTAGCTGAGCAAGCTGGAGACATAGACAGCAACCAGTATTTAACACTAGAGCGTCTGGCAAGATTACCGGGACAACTCGGCTTAAAGTGCGAGTGGAAAATCCGGCAGCATCTCGCCTAGACGAATCAAGTGGTAAAGCACTGAACGCTGATCATGACAGCCAGGCGGGGCCGAAGACCTGACGGTCCCAATCACTTCCCTTTCGAGATAGTGAGTGACCGGAGGCTGCACTGAGAAACCTGACGGTCCCAATCACTTCTCTTTCGAGATAGTGAGTGGCCGGAGGCTGCAGAACGGAGAGACCTGCCGGTCCCAATCACTTTCCTTTCGAGATAGTGAGTGACCGGAGGTTAAAGGCTGAGAGACCTGCAATGTTAGTACCACATGAACAAGAATTAACTACCATAATACAGGCATTCGTCACAGAGCAATACATGTCCAGACATGGCACTCGGCCATACACAAATACAGGGACTCAGCCCAATACATAATACATGAAAACAAGGAGTAAAACACATGTCGACCCGACGAAGCGGGGAAACCCAAATGGAGGCGAGAGCAAGAACACTCGCCTAAATCACCGGAAAGCCGAAAAGTCTGGAATCCATGGAACTCGCGCACGCGTCATAAATATAATAATATATAAATGTTTAGAGGGAGAAAGTGAAGAGGAGAGAGAAAGAGTTAGAGGGAGGAAGAGGGAGAAATCTAGAGAGAGAAAGAGACACAGGGGACGCGGGTTTAGAGAGTGAGACGCGGGGGATCGCTGACGCGGGAGCCGCGTCGCGGGATTAGCAAACGCAGGAATCACAGACGCGAGAGTCGCGTAGCGTAGGAGCCACAAACGCGGGGTTCGAGACCCGCGTTCAAATCAGGACGCGAGGAGAACGCAGACGCGGTCGTGGGTCCCGCGTCGCGTTAGAACGAGGAGAACACAGACGCGATCATTAACTCCGCGTCGTGTTATCACGAGAGGGACACAGACGCGGGCCTAGACTCCGCGTTGCGTCGATACAAGAACGCGAAAGCCGCGTTGAACAGATGCCAAGAACGCGAAGATCCGCGTTAAGGGGTCGCCCGCACGCGGGGGTGAGATCTGCGTCAGCAAATAATAAAGAGGAGGGAGAGGTCTAGAGTGAGTGAGAGACACACAGAGAGAGAGTAGAGAGAGGGAGGACAGGAGAGAGAGGGAGAGTGAGAATAGGAGAGAGAGAGAGAGTGAGAATAGGAGAGAGAGAGAGAACCAGGGAGAGAGAGAGAGGACTCAGGAGAGAGAAACAGAGAGAAGGGGGGCTGTTGCCCGCCTCTCACAGCACACAGCGCCCCCCCTCTGGGGGCGCTCGGCCTGGCCGCCGGCCAGGTGGCGGTGCCGGGCGGCGCCGGCCACCGGCAGAAAGAGGGGGCAGTTGCCCCCTCAACAGAAAAGGGAGGGGGCTGTGCCCCCCTCCAGCAAAGGAAAAGAGAGGGGGGGCTGTTGCCCCCCTCTCAGGCCACGCACAGGGGGCCCCGGGTGGCCCCCTGGTCGCCCACGGCCGCCGGCCACCGCCGGCGGCGCACAGAATTGGGGTGGCGCCGGCCACCCCAAGGAGAAGAAGGAGGGGGCTGCTGCCCCCTCCACAACAGCCCCGGCCAGGCCTCCTGGCCTGGCCGTGGCTCACCCAGGCCGGCGCCGGCGGCCCTCCAGTGGTCGTCGGCGGGCGAAAAGAAAAGAACAGAAAGAGGGAGAAGGGAAAGAAGAGGGAAAGGAAAAAGAAAGAAGAGGAAAGTAAAGAAAAGAAAAGAGGAGGGAGGAGGAGGAGGCTCGCCGGAGTAGGGATGAGGCCTCGCCGGCGACGCGGCCGGAGGCCGGTGGGGGTCTTGCTTGGGCGTCGGCCTCCATGGGGAAGAAGGAAAAGAAGAAGAGAGAGAAGAGAAGGGAGAAAAGAAAAGATAAGGAAAAAGAAAAAGAAAAAGAAAAGAAAAGAAAAAGAAGAGAGATGTGATGGGGTGATGGGATTGATGGGAAAGGGATAGGTGGCGCCCACGTGGAGGGGAGTGGGCTGGATCAGTGGAGGGAAAGAAAAGGAAAGAAAAGAAAGAAAGAATGGATTGGGTAGAAAATAATTAATATTATAATATGGCCGCGAAAAAAAAACCGACTGTTCCCGAAAAATCCCCAAAAATACCCAGAGGTAGTAGAAAACGTTATCCTGAGGAATAATATGAAACGGTTTTCAGAAATAAAATCTCGTTTTCAAATTAAAAATCCGGAAGTCAACTGCCGATACCGGTCTACACCGGGTCGGCCGGATTTTGGTAATTTCTAAAAAATCTCAGAAAATGTATTAAAGAAGAAAATATGATTTTAAGAAGTAACGTGAAAGTGGAATTCAGAAATTTATTTCCAATTGTAAACTAAAATCCTGGAATCAACCAGCGATACTGGCCGATACCGAATCCGGTGGAATTTTCATAAATTCATAAAATCCTCAGAAAAAGTATTTAGATAGAAAATGTGATTTTAAGAAATAATGTCTAAAGGCCCTTCTTGAAATTCTAATCTGTTTGTAATTTAAAAATCTGGGAATCTGTCAGCGGCACTGGTCGACACCGGTTTTGAAGATTTTCAACTTAATTCAGGAAAATTCCAGAAAATCATAGAAAATCTAGAATATTGGGAAATGATGTTTAAAACTGAAATCGGTCAAATCGGAATACCGGAATGTCCAAATCGAGCAATACTCTAGGATCGGGCCCTCGGTTCAGATTAGGGCCGACTCCGAGTCCACGAATCCAAATCCAAGACAAAACGTTCATATAAATAATTCATAATACAAAATAAATACAAGAAGTAAATCGAAAAATACGATCGAAAAATCTGAATACGCAACTAAGTACGTATTCTGGGAGCAGGGTGTTACATGTCCTTTTCTGCCACAAAAGTAGCATTTGACAGTGAAAGGCTTTCCATGACCCTGGCTACTTTCCCCAGGTTCATTCTATTTCTTTGGTGGAAATCTCTTACCTCTTCTATATTTACCTTTCTTATGAATAGCTCCTTGAGATACTGCCAACACTGAGTGATGCCCTTCTTGCCTCAGTCTCACTTCCTCTTGTACACACATACCAGTCAGCTCATTCAGATTCCACTTATCCTTATGAGTATTGTAGTGGATCTTGAATGGCCCGAACTGAGGAGGAAGTGAGTTGAGGATGAACTGTACTAAGAAGGATTCATCCACTTTCATTCCCAGTGATCCTAACTTCGCAGCCTTATCAGTCATATTTAGAATGTGTTGTTGAACTCCTCTATTACCATCATATTTCATGGTACTCAGTTTAGCCATAAGGGTGCCAGCTAATGACTTATCTGCAGACTTAAATCGGTCTTTAACAGCAGTTAAAAGTTCAGATGCACTAGTAGTATGTGGGAGTGAAGTCTTGATGTTATTGGCTATGGTCATCTTGATGAACATGAGACTGAGTCTATTCGACCTTTCCCAAGCTTTGGCATGGCTAACCTGTTCTGTTGTACTTTCAGCAGTCACTTCATCAGGTTTCTCTACTAAAAGAGCCATGTCTAGGTCCAGAACACCCAGTGTAAATTGGACATGTTCAAACCACTCTGAGAAGTTTGTACCATCCAGGGCTGGAATGCTAGTTGCATGAGTGTGAAGGGAAGTGGGGACGTTCACTGAAACAAAATAGGACGTAGCTCACATTAATGCCTCGAATCAATACAAAAAAAACTTTAAATTTAATGAAGATGAACTATTGATATCACTTTGATTTCTCCTTTGGGCGAAATCTAAGCATATCTAGTGTTCACTCTTTAGGTGAGACCTTTTATCACCTATGTAGGTCTAATATAATTTATGTTACTTAGATAGTAAGTCATGTTACCTTTGGGTATCCAATTCTACACCACTAAGTTACATAAATACACATATTCCTACTCCGGTTCATAATTATTTGAAAGAGACTTTCCTTTGAGCCAGTCTCAATCTCCTAACTAGAACCGCCATCGAGAATATTATTGTCTTTTATGTCATCCTCATTGACAAGTCTTTTATGTAGTTGTATATTCATAAGGTTTACTAACATAGGTCACTTTGGCAACTACTAAATCAATAAGCCATATGAATACAAACTAACCAATAATATTCTCTAATCCTTTTATTTGAGTAATGCCATAATACTTCAATACATTACTTGACCAACATCAATCAATATTAACACAACAACTTTAATGTGTAACATACTTTAATGATTGATTATAAACAACCATTAGTCGACTACAAGGAAAGACTAGTCGACTTGGGTCAAGTCAAGTCGACTATACATTTAGGTCTAGTCGACTAGGGCAAGGAAAAGTTAGTCGACTATACACATATAATTAGTCGACTACAAAATTTATCAGTCGACTTCACATATTATTAGTCGACTCCTGTTGGAAGGCAAACTCTCGGTTAAATGTTGTCGACTTGGCAAAATGGTTAGTCGACTATACACTTTACTAGTTGACTAATCAAAAATACAAGTCGACTCCTGTTAGAAACAGAGAGTTCTCAACTTTCGGGAAAAAGACTTAGTCGACTATAACATATGACTAGTCGACTAATAGTCGACGAAACAGTTATCAAATGGCAGTTCCTGTTCCGACGACTTAATCAAAATTAGGGAAAATTAGGGTTTCTTAATCCTGAATTTTGATCCCTATTAATTGCATAATTAGAGGAATATGAACATAATATTAGGGCTATTAAATCCTCTACAAATTCTACAATTAAAATGATCAAAAATTGATTTTTGAACTGTTATCAAAAACCCTAATTTCCCATAATCCTTAATCCAAGATGTATTGATTCTAAAACACAGGCTCTGATACCATATATAAGATATTAAAATACTTTATGCGGATAATATAAGCATGGATCTAGAATCAAAACATCTCAAGGAATTAAATATACACAATTAAACAATACATTTAATTCACCATACCTGAAGCCATTGGTGAAGAATAGATGAAGGTTGAAGAAGACCTCGATTCTTCCTTTGATCCTGCAAACCTTAATGCAAATAACCTGCTTCTCTCTGTCTCCTTTTCCTTGCACAAAAACTCTCAGAATTCTTTTACTGATGGGTACTCCAAAAAATGAGGGAGTGGTTTTGTATTTCTTTGCAGGAGGAGAAAAGTGGGTCACACATTTGCAAATAAACCCTTGAAATAAAACCATCCATCATGGTACCCTTATATCTCAAGAGATTATATAAACTATATAAATGTGACTTAATATGGGCATCTTTAATATCAGTTAACCTTAATTAGGAATCCAATTATTAATCAAGTTAAGTGGGCCACCTTAACGTGAGATTAACACGTTCTGGTATGAAGTTCAAACGTATGAGTACTGGTACATATAACACATGAATCTGGCCATGTCACAAATCATATAAGTTTATAAGCCATGTGTGTGCTTCTTCCTCCCCAAGCCTCTTACATAGTCAAACACATGACAAGCACTTGACTATAGTATTTCTTGCCTTGTTCCCCAAGCTCAAGTCCCTTTAAATAGTACTTCACATTGGAGACCAAATTTTCACACACAAAAACACAATCGAGAGAAGAAACTCATTGAAAGTGAATTGTAACTTGTGAGTGAGTATGCAGGGGGAAGCTAAGGAAGTGAAGTTACACGGGTACGGGCCAACTCAGACTGCGCCATGGCTCGCCACGCCCTCAAGCTCAAGGGCGTCGCCTACGTGGAGGCGGACATTGATATAAAGAGCGAAGAGATCGTTGGAAACCTCGGGAAGATCCCGGTTCTGGAGGTGGACGGCCGTTCTATAACCAATCCGCTGATAATCTTCGAGTTCATTGAAGAGACTTGGGCGGATCCTCCTCTTTTCCCAAAGGACCCTTACTTGCGATCCAGGGTGAGATTTTGGGCGGACTTCTTCTACAAAAAGGTGGTAGTTTCTTAGTTTCAAGTCAGCTCTTACCATCGTTATCGTAATAAGATTTCTTCGCTGACATAAGATTTATTTGTTGCAGTTAGTGCCCGGTAGCCTTGCCATATTGTTTTCCGAAGGAGAGGCACAAGAGAAGGCAACCGATGAGTTCATAGACAACATGATCACAATGGAGGATGGAATTGCCGGGGACTTTGCTAATGGAGGTCCATTCATCAACGGCGACAGGCCGGCCTGCTCGACGTCATGATGGGCTCCTGCTACAACGGGCTGAAGACCCTCGGCGACGTCCCCGGCGTGGAGTTGCTGGACAAGGAGAGGATGCCGGTGATGTCGGCGGCCGTGGCGGCCTTCGTGGGTTTGGAGACGAGCACCGTGATTCCGTACGATGAGTTGATGGAGCTGCATTGGGTCATTAGAGAGAAGGGACTGGCGGTGGCATCATCTTCATCATCTAGAGCTTGAGAGGAATTAATGAGGATCACATGTGTGCTACTTTGATCCTATATGTGATGCAATAAATATGTGCCTGGATTGTAATACCTAGTTTCTCCTTAATTATTGAATAAGCACTTATTAAAGTGTCACTTATGATACTCTAATAATTTCTCCTCCTATTTTCTTTCCTTCTTTTTTGTTTTTGACTAATTTTCATATGTAGCAAACGAATGCTTGAATGCTTGATGTGTTCACCTAGACGCTAAAAGACCCTTGAAGTACTTTGGATTTTTTAGTATGAGACTTCGATGCTTCAACTTCTTCAGAATAAACAAACAACCCTAACCGTCTATACTAATGCTCTATCCTTGGTTCAATCATGTTAAGAGCCATCTTCTCACCTAACACTTCGGACTATATATATTAACATTCAACCTCTAAATGTGATTAAGTTTAGGTAAATCTTCCAATAAAAATCAGTCAACCCCGAGCATGTTTGGTTTGATAAAAAGGGAGGAAAAAGTGTAAATGGGAAATGAAAATGAAAAATATGGAAGTGTAGTGGAAATACGGGATTTATGTAATTCCAATTTTCGGTGTTGATAGCAATGCGAAAGTGTAAGTGGAAAAGTATATTATATTTTTCGGTATTTGGTTAGTAACGTGAAAGTGAAAGTGAAAATGTTAACCACAAAGTTGATCACAAAATAATATAAATTAAATTTTAATTCTGAAATAACGTTTTTTGTCTGTAATTGAATTGACAAGTGAGATTTACATTACATCAAAATTAACTAATTTGAGTTAGTGAGATTTACATCATTGCAAAATTAACTGTAGCACTTCGGAAGTAGGAAAATGATAGTGTAAAAAGAGATGTAAAAGAAAAAGGAGAAAAAAAGAGATTTTCTCATTTCCTATTACTACGTTAAAACAAAAAGTGGAAATTCTCATTTCCCCCCACTTTCATGAATCCAAGCATGCCCCAAATGTAGTCATGTGTTCATGACGCTCCTTTAAATTACATATTATATAGTTTTTAATTCTATTTTTGACTAAATGGAAAAAAAATATAGGTTCCCTATGTCATCAGTGACATCTTATTCCAACATCAAAGGCAAAAAAAATTGGTCATGTTATTCATAGAAGTTGCAGAAATTGCTAATTAATTAGTTCTGGATTCATCTGCTCATTGTGAATTTTGACTAACTCAACTAACCCACCTAATTGGGCAAGTAACCCAACAATTTTAAATTCTAGACTTCCATGCTGATTTAATTCTTTAAAAGATAATGAGATTTATCTTATTAATGACTTAATATTTCAATTCAATTAGCTGTAGAATAGCCTCATTAAATTCTTTTGTTGAATTTGTTGCGGGTGCTGTCAACGTGCAAAAAGTGACATCCAACATGCATCTTCTCTCATTACTGTTTATAAACATGTAAGTTAATCGAATAAAAAGAGAGACGTTAAAACTGTAATACAAGTATGTCAAAACTCAAAAGGCTTTTTTTTTTTTTTTTGGGGTGCAAAAATAGGAGATAGAGTTAAAAACTTTATGACATGACTTTGATCGAGCGGGCGGTCGGCCGACATGTACAAGGTTTGGACCAGTCAATCGCTCGGTCGACAGATGTTGCACGAGAAGAGGAACCCAGTTGGGTCGGTCAACTGACATTTTCAGTAAATCCTGCAATGACAGCGGTCGACCGCGCACTTGGAACGGTCGGTCGATCGACTGACAGTCTGGCCAGAACTTTTCTGGACCCGACTTGTAACTGTTTGGGGGTTTCTTCTTCTCCCTATAAATAGAAGATGTGAACTCATTTTAGGGTATGGTTGATTTCTGAGTGAGTTTTTGAGTGAGCCAATTGTAATCGTTTTGTAATCTTGTGTAAACCATCAATAGATCTCTCTCTTCTGCCTCAGGAATGTAGGCAACTTACCGAGCCTCGTAAATCTTGGTCTTCCTCTCTTTGTGTGTGTGTGTGTGTGTGTGTTGTGCATTTAGGGTTGTGTTCTTGGCATGCTCTAACTCCAACAAGTGGTTTTAGAGTTCTAGGCTACGCTTGGGCTAAGTTTGGTGGATCAAATCATTGATTAGAAGCTTGGATTTTCGGGATCTGAAGTTTTGTTGGATAAAAATTGATTTTTATTTAATAAAAATTGATTTTTTATCGGAATGGATCTGGTCTATAATTGTTTGGTTGAGTGGATCTGTGGTTTGAAGCTTGAATCTAGAGATTGGAAGCTTCTGTTTGATAAAAATC
The DNA here is from genome assembly GCA_038442645.1 of Agave tequilana. Taxonomy (NCBI): domain Eukaryota; kingdom Viridiplantae; phylum Streptophyta; class Magnoliopsida; order Asparagales; family Asparagaceae; genus Agave; species Agave tequilana. The sequence continues at coordinate 34,377 of JAVJIF010025377.1, read as the reverse complement.
AAATTTTTACCGTATTGGATCTCGTCTCAAGCTTTGGTGAAGAGATCAATTATAAACTCATCTTTAGGTTTTAATTAAAGGTAAATTCTGAACTTTATCATTTGTAATTCCATTTCACAGTAGTTTTCGCTTGCTTTGTGGGAGTTGAAAAAATGGCCGAAGAAGCATCTGATGGGAATGGTTCTTTCATTGTAAAGAACATTCAGAACATTCATCACTTGAACATTGTAAAGAACATTCAGAACATTCATCACTTCAATTGATGAGCCCGCATGATACCAAAGACAGCCTTCAGGTCAGATATGTGATCACCTTTAGCGCGACTTTTTACCGCAATGTCATCAACATAACATTCCACTGTTTTGCGCATTTGCTGATGGAAAATGACATTCATGGCCCTTTGATATGTTGCCCCTGCATTCTTCAGTCCGAAGGGCATGACGGTGTAGCAGTAGACCCCTAGTGGTGTTCTGAAGGAGGTATGCTTTTCGTCGTCAGGATACATTTTGATTTGATTATATCCTGAGAATCCGTCCATGAAGGACATTCGTTCGAATCCACATATATTGTCAATCATGACGTCTGTGATTGGCAGTGGGAATTCGTCCTTGGACAGGCCTCGTTCAGATCACGAAAATCGATGCAGATTCGGATCTTTCCGTTCTTCTTGGCAACGGGGACAATGTTGGCTACCCAGTCGGGGTGTTGTTCTTCCCTGATGAAGCCAGAATCTATAAGTTTTCTGACTTCTGATTGAATCGCCTCCATTATCTCTGGGTGGAATCGTCGCTGTTGTTGTTTGACAGGCTTTACGTCCGAATTGATGTTGAGGTGGTGCATAGCCACTTGAGGATCAAGTCCGGGCATGTCTTCGTAATTCCAGGCGAAGACGTCTATATACTCTTGTACAAGAGATATTAGATCCTTTTTCTCCGAAGGTGACAGGCCGTCACTCATGAAGATGGGCTTAGGATTAGCCTCATCCCCCATATTGATCTGAACAACCTTGTCTTCTGTGGGTGGCTCTCGCTGTTCAAAGCGGGTATCCCAAAGAGTATTTAAATGTTTGATCCAAGGATCTGTATCGGATTGGATCATTTCTTCATCTCCGTCTTCCAGGTGGCTTATTGAAATCATGTTCACTGAAAGTTCTCCGAAGATATTGCCGACACTGACATCTGACTCCCATGATGACGTGCCTGAAGAGTAATCGTGACCTGACGATTCTCGAGAATCAGAGGCTGATGAAGTCGGAGTTGATACATAGCCCAACCCCCTGCGAGTCTGATGATAATAATCGGGTGCTTTTCCTTCCGGCACAAAGGATCGAAGTAGCGTTCTCCTTCCTTTGCCAAAGTTCAACCCGGGCCCCCTTGTTAAGTCATACCCCATGCGTTTCATCATTCTGAGTGCTTTTGGTTCGTAATGATCGAACTGAGGGGATTCCTCCTCGCCTTCTGATTCTTCGTGGGGCGTTGGTTCAGACGAGATCCGCCCAAAAAGAATTGGTTTTTGGCCTTTCCGTCTTGCTGGAACCGTGAATATAGATTCTTGCGCATTACCATTATCTTGGTACGTCTCGAAGGACGATTTCACTGGTACATGCAATGATGTCAAAGCACCTATTGCCGACCAGAGATCATCATCTACTTCGGTACTAGTGTCTGACGGTACCGAATCAGAAGCAAACACAGAAAAATACGCCAAATCTAATTCTTCATCAATGTACCAACCGCCTGCATCGTCGGTGGTATTATCGACATCGAGCTTATTAGTGCTCATTACAGGTGGATCTAGCTCCCACATGCACTCTTCTTCTTCTAGCTCGGTGTCGGCTTCATTGCCAGAGTCTGGTTCCTCTGGTTGCGGGATTTCATCTGCTTCCACAGAGTCTTGGTACAGGAGGGAATCTGTGAAATAATTCTCGACTCCCTTGAACGGATGCCTTTTGGCAATCAACGTTCGCACCTTTCCACTCTCGTCAATGTATTTCATGACTTGGTGGAGGGTAGAGGGAACGATAGAATTACGATGAATCCAGGGTCGTCCCAACAGCAAATTGTAGGAGGTGTCAGCATCTATGACATAGCATGTCACTTCCGACCTCAGGTCCCCGATCTGGCATTTGAGCTTGACCTTCCCCATTGGACGGGTACTATTGGCATTGAACCCATAAATGGTCGTCTGTGTAGGGCTCAAACGATGAGTAGGAATCCCCAAATGTTGCATGACCCGGCGAGGCATGATGCTCAATGTAGACCCGGGATCTACTTGAATGCGGTTCACCTCAGATGATCCAATATACCCTGCGAAGTAAAGGGGTCGATCATGTTTCCCTTTGACTTGCATATCATCTGCCGTGAAGGTGATGCAGGGAATATTTTGGGAGGCGTGGAGGCAATCCTCTACATCTTCCTCCTTTGGTAGCTGGGTCATGAAGACCTCAGCATTAGCCAGAGCTTCTAGTAGAGCTTCTCTGGTCGACTTTGATAACCTGAGAAGCTCATAAAGCGTAATCCGCGCCGGGATGTTGGCTAACTGAGCCAGGACATCAAAGCGGTAAGGTGCCGTGGATCCTTCCGCTATGTCTTTTGAAAGAACTCGAGAAAACCGAAACTCTTTCTGTTTCTCCCCGGGTTGCTTCGTGGAGGACTTGGCTGGCTCTGCAGCGGGTCTTGGAGGAGTTACCGCCATTTCGCCATACTTTTTCAAATATGGCTGCCCCGAACGGGTTTCTGCCACCAGCCGACTGGGTTCTGCGGCCAGAACTATTGTCTCCTCTTCTGAGTCGGTTAGCGAGGGAATATCAATTTCCGCTTCTCGAGAAGAGGCACACACCACGTTGCAGGATGAAGCCTTTGCTTTGCCTTTGGACTTCCTGCTGGTTACAGTAGTCCATTGCTGGCCATCAATAAGGTCGGGATGAACCCACATGACTTCTCCCCGAGGTGTGGGAACAGGTACCAGGCCCTTTTCTTGCTGCTGGTGAGGGTCTGTGTTGACCATTCTTAGCTCTCCTCTTGGGATAGGGACTACTCCAGAGGGTGTTGAGGGTTGTCTCCCAAACTGGAGAAACGACGTCATGTTAGCCGCCACCTTCTTCTGCTCTGGACGGAGTTTAATACCTCCGCGTCAATCAGAGCCTGAAGGATGTCCTTGAAGACATAACAGCTCTTAGTGGGGTGTCCCAACATCCTATGATACATGCAGTAGCTGGGATTATCGGTTTTACCGACTTCCTCGGGGCGCCTAACTTCAGGAAGCTTCAGTCGATTGCTCTTGTTAAGTAATTTGAAGAGCGAGTCGACATGTTCATCCTTGAAGGAATACTGCTTGTTGGCCCGTAGTTGGCTTGAAGAGCCACTTCCCTTGACCGGTTGAGGTTTGACAGGGGATTTGGTCTCTGCTGCCAAGTTATCCTTCCTTTTTGTTTGGATGGATGTGTCTGGCGCACGCCTCGTTGACCTCTCCGGCCTGGGCTTACCTTCTTCCGCTCTGACGCGGGCGACAATCTCCTCAGCCTGTTCACCTTGTTGGACTAATTGCTTCCAGGTGCTGCTTTCAGCAACTCCTATTTGAGTAAGGAGTGAGGCTTGGAGATTGTGGCGGCATGTTTCCACCAGGGTAACCTGGGTCATACCGCTCGGACATCGGAGTGCCACGTTCCAAAATCTTTCCACGAAAGATTTGACAGACTCTCCCTTTCGCTGTTTAGTAGCCAAAGGGTGGGCATTGTGACCTCCGAGTCATCTTCGAAGAAGCGCGTTAAGAAAAGCTTCTCCAAATCACCCCAGTTTTTGATGGAGCCTTCTGGGAGCTTCATGAACCATTCAAAGGCGAGCCCTTTCAGGGTGCCAATGAATAAGCGTGTCAAGATAGCATCGTTATCTACTATATTCCCTATTTGGGATTTAAAGTAGTAGATATGTTGGTTGGGTGACCCCTTCCCATCGAACGCTTGGAGGGTTGGAGCCTTGAACTTGGAAGGGTACGGAACCAGGTCCCACTCGGTCGGATAAGGTCGGACCACTCCAGCTTCTTGGAGGCCTTTACGATTGGTAAGGGCCTCTAGGCGTCGCTCCAATCGACTCATTCTCTTAGAATGAACCTTCTCATAGTCTTGGTCGTCTTTTCCTCGTGATGAGGATTTAGACGAACTAGAAGTAGATTGCTCGTTCTTCTCGGAGTGTTTGGAAGATGAGCTTTCTCTCTCTTTTCGTTTGCCCTTAGACTTTTTAGGTGGAGATTTCCTCCTGTCTTCGAGCAACTGTGCGAGCATCTGCTTGAGAGAGTCGATAGATTCCTGTTGAGCAAGAATCATATCGAGTTGTTCCTTCTGGACCTGGGCTTGCTGCTCCAAGCGCTTAGCGGTCTCCTCAGGAGTGCTTGTCATGTATGTGAAGGCTTCTTTCTCTATAGAAGAGTTTGAAGCCTGCGACTCTGCAATGGCAGAGTGCGAGTCATTAATCTCAATGCCCCGGGCTAGGGCATTGTAGTTAATCGGGGGAATGGCCCCGGTCCGGGTGCGAGTGTGTCGGTACACTCCTTCCGGTTCAGAGTCGGACTCGTCGGAGCTGACTACATGCTGTTTTCCCCTGCTCCTGCTCGTCATATTTGCAGTGAGCTCTGGATACTCAGTGTCAGAGAAGATCCTCCGCCTGTGAGAGCGTCTTCTTTTGGCTGATGGGGGAATCAGGGTCAGCTGTCTAACCAAAGACTGCTGGTTCACGCCTGAATCACAACGGCACTCAGAGAGCATAGAGATGAGCCGTTGGCAGCAACATGATGAAGCGATCTGATTAACACTTCTTTTCTTCGTCAAGTAATCCCTTAGATCCGCGGGAAGGGGATCGAAGAGATTAGCCTCGCAATTCTCGCGTCGCAGCTTTAGGACGCGCGTCTGGCGTCTCTGCTGAGAAGAGACGCGACTGTCGCGTTGCTGATTGGTGCGTCGGAGCAGAGACGCTTGAGAGAAAGCGGGCTGCTGGGCCCTACGCCTAGAGGTGCGCGCTTCTTGTGCTTGATGAGGCGCGTAAGCTTCGCCTTGGCGTCTGGAGAGTGGAGTTTTAGAGGAGCTAACTTGGGGAGTCTCGCGTTTGGGCCGCCAAACGCGGACTTCGCGTGCTGGATACGGCGCAACTGAGACGCCATTTTGAACCTTGCGACCTGCCTCAGTTGGACGATCAGAAATTCTAACTTGCAGCTGACGCGCACGCCTCCTCTGCCGGCGCTCAGCGTTACGGTTGCGTCGTGGAGGTGGAGAGAAACCAACGACGACCTGGTGCTGAGGGAGAGGGTGAACTGGCTGGACACCAGAGGGCTTGACCACGCGGGTCTCCTAAGAGACGTTGGCGCGTGTGTCACGTATGGCGCGATTGGCCGCGACATTCTTTACAGCAGCTGCGCCTGAGGCCACGCTGGTCTCCTGAGAGACGTTGGCGAGTGTGTCACGCTTGGCGCAGTGGGCCGCGACACCCTTCACAGCAGCTGCGCCTGAGAGAGTCTTAGGGCGGGTTTCGGGGCAAGTGCCCGTAGAGACCCTGCGGCAGACGCAGGTCTTTGGGCTCTTGGAGCCGGAAGAGAGAAACTCTTCATACTTTGCCTGGTCGAACTCGATGACAAGCGATTCGACCATCTTCCCCTTATAGAGGACGTCACCTTGCGCCACGATTTGTTCGTCAGTAATAAATGTAATCCCCAGCGGAGTCGCCATCTCTTGTACGCGTCGGAAAAGGAGGATTCGATTGCAAAATTCTTTTAATTGGATAGAAAATTACAACAGATCAGTATTCCGATTACAAGGGAGGGAGGATGTTGAGTCTTGAATCCTCCCTTTGTTTAAGGCTGGGTTCTTCAAGTGGCGGTGGAGAGTGAATCTTGTTCTCCGTTAACCGGGTGAACGTTGAGATCTTCCGGGGCTTCTCTTCGGGTGGTTGACGGAGTAACACAGCTCTGTCGACCAAAACTCTCAAAGAGATTGTCGGCAAAGACTAACTTGAATACAGCAAGTTAGCTGAAGAGTTGGACTCTCTTTCTCTGTCTCTCCTCTCTAATCGACCGACCCCTTCTCAATAGCAAGCAAGGCTATTTATAGAGGTATCAGGGGTGAACGTGCCCCCTAAAAACACTCCACAATGGGGTTAACTTTCCCGCTATGTGGGCGGTGACAGGCCCCATAACCAGGGCAGTTGCAACAGAGGCGCGGGTTTCGACCCTCGCGCCTTGATGCTGAGACGCGGGTGTCGAGCCTCGCGCATTTGCTGAGACGCGGCTGTCGAGCCTTGCCTTGATGCTGAGACGCGGGTTTGAACCCTCGCGCCTTGGTGCTGAGACGCGGCTTTGAACCCTCGCGCCTTGATGCTGAGACGCGAGTTTGAACCCTCGCGCCTTGATGTTGAGACGCGACTGTCGAGCCTCGCCTTGATGCTGAGACGCGGGTTTGAACCCTCGCGCCTTGGTGCTGAGACGCGACCAAAATTCTGCTTTTCAATGACTTGTCTTTTAGTGATTTTTAGACAGCCTACAACCATCCTACGGAAAAGATCCAAACAAACCAAATGCTCTCCATTCCTAACCGCCCAGCAATAATCACATTCCAACACACCACATTTCCGCTACAATTCTCATCAAACACTCTCAAAGAATCATCAAACATGCCACTCTTCTCAAACAAGTCTATCAACCCAGTAACAACAAACCCGTTAGAAAAGAAGCCATTTTTAACCACACGAGAAAATTTGCTCACCGAGTTCGAGGTTTTGGGAAGCGGCACAATGTGAAAGCATATTTCCATAATCAAATTGATGCAAGCTGAGACCCGAGGACTGAGTTCTGGTAAAATTCCTAGGGGTCGTTGGATTGAGAGTTGAGGTTTGGTTGGGGAATCTTAGCAAGCACATGGTGTGCCGATTTGGACCGGTTACGGATTGGGTTAGTGGACAGAGGATTAGGTGACTTGGGGAAATGGGCATTGTTGGGATTGGTTGGTTTGATGGGTAGCGTGTGGGTGGTTGAGGGAGAGGAGGGTGAGGCTGGGGATTGAGGAGGAGGTGATGGGGGTTGTTTGCTGGTGGGGTTTTAGGGAGGGAGAAGGAGGAGAAGAGTTTGAGTAAGGGGAAGAGATTGGGTGAGGACTGTTGCAAGGAATGGTGCAAAGATTTCATCTTTTTTCTCATATGTGATGTTGATGTTGTTCTTGTTGTACTGGCGATCGATGAATTCAAATGCCGTTAGTTCTAGCAGCCGTGGGATCTGAGCTGTTAATTTGAAGATGATGTTCTGAGAACAATTAAATTTGTAAAATGTTTTAAAACGCCAATTCAAGATGGCCGAGTTGGTCTAAGGCGCCAGTTTCAGGTACTGGTCCTTAAGGGCATGGTTCGAATCCCATTCTTGACAACTTTTTTTCTCTATTTTTTTTTGAAAATATATCATTTTACCATTGTTGCCGAAATTTTTCTTTTAAATTAATTTTTTTTTCTATTTCATTTTTCCTCTTTCCTAATATTAGTGCAATATCTACTGAGTTTTAAGGAACGTATTTCTATATCTATGTTATGTATAGTTATTCTGAGAACTTGGATCCATGTAAACTAGCGTTGTAGAGTAGCAGAGAGCAGATTGAGTATTTGCGTTCTGGTATGAAGTTCAAACGTAGGAGTACTGGTACATATAACACATGAATCTGGCCATGTCACAAATCATATAAGTTTATAATGCCATGGTGTGCTTCTTCCGCCCCAAGCCTCTTACACAGTCAAACACATGACAAGCACTTGACTATAATATTTCTTGCCTTGTTCCCCAAGCTCAAGTCCCTTTAAATAGTACTTCACATTGGAGACCAAATTTTCACACACAAAAACACCAATCGAGAGAAGAAACTCATTGAAAGTGAATTGTAACTTGTGAGTGAGTATGCAGGGGGAAGCTAAGGAAGTGAAGTTACACGGGTACTGGGCCAACTCAGACTGCGCCATGGTTCGCCACGCCCTCAAGCTCAAGGGCGTCGCCTACGTGGAGGCGGACATTGATATAAAGAGCGAAGAGATCGTTGGAAACCTCGGGAAGATCCCGGTTCTGGAGGTGGACGGCCGTTCTATAACCAATCCGCTGATAATCTTCGAGTTCATTGAAGAGACTTGGGCGGATCCTCCTCTTTTCCCAAAGGACCCTTACTTGCGATCCAGGGTGAGATTTTGGGCGGACTTCTTCTACAAAAAGGTGGTAGTTTCTTAGTTTCAAGTCAAGCTCTTACCATCGTTATCGTAATAAGATTTCTTCGCTGACATAAGATTTTATTTGTTGCAGTTAGTGCCCGGTAGCCTTGCCATATTGTTTTCCGAAGGAGAGGCACAAGAGAAGGCAACCGATGAGTTCATAGACAACATGATCACAATGGAGGATGGAATTGCCGGGGACTTTGCTAATGGAGGTCCATTCATCAACGGCGACAGGCCCGGCCTGCTCGACGTCATGATGGGCTCCTGCTACAACGGGCTGAAGACCCTCGGCGACGTCCCCGGCGTGGAGTTGCTGGACAAGGAGAGGATGCCGGTGATGTCGGCGGCCGTGGCGGCCTTCGTGGGTTTGGAGACGAGCACCGTGATTCCGTACGATGAGTTGATGGAGCTGCATTGGGTCATTAGAGAGAAGGGACTGGCGGTGGCATCATCTTCATCATCTAGAGCTTGAGAGGAATTAATGAGGATCACATGTGTGCTACTTTGATCCTATATGTGATGCAATAAATATGTGCTTGGATTGTAATACCTAGTTTCTCCTTAATTATTGAATAAGCACTTACTAAAGTGTCACTTATGATACTCTAATAATTTCTCCTCCTATTTTCTTTCCTTCTTTTTTGCTTTTGACTAATTTTCATATGTAGCAAACCGAATGCTTGAATGCTTGATGTGTTCACCTAGACGCTAAAAGACCCTTGAAGTACTTTGGATTTTTTAGTAGAGACTTCGATGCTTCAACTTCTTAGAATAAACAAACAACCCCTGACCGTCTATACTAATGTTCTATCCTTAGTTCAATCATGTTAAGAGCCGTCTTCTCACCTAACACTTCGGACTATATATATTAACATTCAACCTCTAAAATGTGATTAAGTTTAGGTAAATCTTCCAAAAAAAATCAGTCAACCCCGAGCATGTTTGGTTTGATAAAAATGGGAGGAAAAAATGTAAATGGGAAATGAAAATGAAAAATATGGAAGTGTAGTGGTAATACGGGATTTATGTAATTCCAATTTTCGGTGTTTGATAGCAATGCGAAAGTGTAAGTGAAAAAGTATATTATATTTTTCGGTATTTGATTAGTAACGTGAAAGTGAAAGTGAAAATGTTAACCACAAAGTTGATCACAAAATAATATTAAATTAAATTTTAATTCTGAAATAACGTTTTTTGTCTGTAATTGAATTGCCAAGTGAGATTTACATGACATCAAAATTAACTATTTTGAGTTAGTGAGATTTATATCATTGCAAAATTAACTGTAGCACTTCGGAAGTAGGAAAATGATAGTGTAAAAAAGAGATGTAAAAGAAAAAGGAGAAAAAAAAGATTTTCTCATTTCCTATTACTACGTTAAAAAAAAAAAGTGGAAATTCTCATTTCCCCCACTTTCATGAATCCAAGCATGCCCCAAATGTAGTCATGTGTTCATGACGCTCCTTTAAATTACATATTATATAGTTTTTAATTCTATTTTTTGACTAAATGGAAAAAAAATTATAGGTTCCCTATGTCATCAGTGACATCTTATTCCAACATCAAAGGAAAAAAAAACTGGTCATGTTATTCATAGAAGTTGCAGAAATTGCTAATTAATTAGTTCTGGATTCTTCTGCTCATTTTGAATTTTGACTAACTCAAACTAACCCACCAAATTGGGCAAGTAACCCAACAATTTTAAATTCTAGACTTCCATGCTGATTTAATTCTTTAAAAGATAATGAGATTTATCTTATTAATGACTTAATATTTCAATTCAATTAGCTGTAGAATAGCCTTATTAAATTCTTTTGTTGAATTTGTTGCGCGTGCTGTCAACGTGCAAAAAGTGACATCCAACATGCATCTTCTCTCATTACTGATTATAAACATGTTAAGTTAATCGAATAAAAAGAGAGACGTTAGAACTGTAATACAAGTATGTCAAAACTCAAAAGTTTTTTTTTTTTTTTTTTTTTTTGGGGGGGGGGGGGGGGGGCGGTCGGTCTGACATGCACAAGATTTGGATCAGTCAATCGCTCGGTCGACAGATGTTGCTGTTGGCCCAAAGGCCTTCCACCCTAGTTTTGATGATGATTAACTCATGTAGTTATGTTTACTAATTATCTTGTGTTGTTTAAGTTTCAGATCATTAACCAAGATATTAGTTGGTGATTAGCTTCAACAAGGTGTTTAGAAGCTTCACAAGTGATTCCAGGACTCAAGCTTCAAGATCACACATTGCCTAGCCCATGGATAGAGTTTTGGAGCAAGTCAACTTGAAGATGAAGATCATCAAGAAGACTTAGGTATCCATAGTTTAGATAGTGTGTTTAGATCCATTTGTAAAGCTTAGTATAGTTGATATGCTCAAGTGCACAATACACACACGTTTTTATGTTTTGGATTTGATTTTCATGAATAGATTGATCAAAACAAGTTTACATGTTTATATGTATAGTAGATGTATTCTAGTTATACATACATGCTTTAACTTGCTAGACAAACTTATTTTGACTATCCTATTCATGTATTGAAAAATCAAGTTTGATAAAAATACAAGTTTTGTTTTTGATAAAATTTGCAAGACTCAAAAATGAATTGATATGATTGATATATGTCTTGAAATTTTTATCACAAGTTTGTGTTTTAATATAAAATGTTAAAACAAGTTTTGTGGATTTTTTGGAAGTGTTAAAAGATTTTTAGAAAAATATTTTACAGTGTTTTCTGACCCAGATTTCTGTTCCAGGCTTCAATCAGTCGACTAGTCAACCTGACCTAGTCGACTTGGGTGAAGTCGGTCGACCGGGCCGGTCGACCGACGTGCACAAATCTGTGCACGTTTGGAGTCACTGGGACGGTCGAGAGCAGAGCTCTCTGTTTGTTTGGGTCGACCGGGCCGGTCGACCGCAGTTGCCCAACGGTCATATTTCTGACCGTTGGCGGTCGACCGGGCCGGTCGACCGTTGCCTGTCAGAGCTGCCAACTCAGCTCTAACGGCTAGTTTTCTGATGGGCCTATATAAACCCCATCTCTTTGGGGATTTTGGCCAAGATTTTTAAGAGAAAAAATTCCAGTTTCTGAAGTGTTTAAAGAGTTTTAAAAAGAGTTTTGGGCTTTAAACTTCTCATCTTTATTGTTTGAGTTTTTGAAAAATCAAAGAAAACTAGGTTTTGGGATTTTGATTTGATCTTACATTTTCTATCATTTACAAGAGACTTCCCAATTAGTTTTTCTTTGTTGCTTGTTTCCAAAAACACCTTGTTTCCACACTTGAGCTATCACCTATCCTAATCTATTTAGGATCTTGTTTTGTGGAAAAGAAAAGAGAGAAAAAGAGAAGTGTTTGAGGTTAAGCCTCTAAGTTGTAAACCCTCCTTTGCTTTTGTTGTATCCCTCTTTGGTAGAGGTTGATCGGAGTGGTATTGTGTTTGGATCCCTCTTCGGTAGAGGTGATTGTGATTAAGTTGTATTGGCTACGGGCCTTATCCCTCTTCGGTAGAGGTGGATTGTGGTTGTATAGCCTCGGTGGCTTTGTAAGGTTGAGAGAGGAGTTCGGTACTCCTATAGTGGATTGGAAATCCTACACGGTGGTGTAGGCGGGGATGTAGAGCAAGGTGCTCGAACCTCGAAACATATCTTGGACTTTGCGTTTGATCCACTTGTCTCTAAACTCTCTCTCATTTATTTTGTGCAAAGCATCATACACATCATCATATCATATTTGCTTGTGTTGAGCATAATTCATATTGTCATCTCATATCTATTTGCTTGTGTTGTGCCTTGCATATTTCATATTGCTATATCTTGTATATGCTTGGTTGTTTGTGTGTGCCTCACTTGTACCTAATGATTAGACGGAAAAGGTGTGTTTATTATGTGTATAGAAATGTATTTGATGTACCCTTTCTTGTCTCCGTTATAGCATAAGGCTATACCGAGTCGGATCTCAGGGAGAGCTCGCGTAGAAGCTTTACGTATGTAGTGAAGTGAACAAACGAGTATTCTTCTCTTGTTTTATAAACTTAGTGAATCAAATGAAAAAGAAACCAAAAGAAGATGGATATGTTCATGGTGGAAGTGGAAAAGAAATCAAGAAGTGATGTGGATGTTGCATTCACAAGAAAAGAATAAGAAACTTAAAGAAAGTGATCCAAGACTAGATTACCTTGCTAGCTTGCCAAAGCTTACCAATCTCCTTGATAATGAAAGCTTTGCCTAATGTTGTCACTCCATAGGCTTAGAATTCCTCACATGTTGACCTAATTACTTTCTCATTTGCAAGATGGTGGTTTAACCATCGGAGAAGAGAAGATCATACACTTGCAAGATTAACAAAAGCAATCACCCATGAGTAGTGAAGTGGCTAAGCTAGTGGTAAACTAGTACATGGAATGAAAATTAGCTACAAGAAGCCATTAGAAAAATACAAGACATGAAAGTAAATTGCAAGAAGTAAACAAAGCAATAAGGAAAGCAATTAAAGAATGCAAGAAACTAGAATCAAACTCAAGTAGAGGAATGGAGGATGGATCAATCCTTGCATAGCTTCAAGTTGTCACCCTTGATTACACAAGCTCTCTCCCTCACAATCACTCTCTTTTGTAATGAAATCTAGGGATAGAGAAGAGGGACTACAAGAAATAAAACTAGAAAAAAAAACAACTAAAAATTACAACTAATGAACTAATCTCCTCTCTTCTCTGATCAGTCTTTGCTCGCAGGTACAAATGAAGTATTTATAGGAGAACTGAGAAGCTTCTGGAGATAAGGTGGTTGCCACAAAATCCGGGGCTCAACGGCCACAAGATTGCCGCGCCCATGCCGCGGCCCGCGGCAATCTCTGGGTCGTTGATCCAGATTTTTCTGGTGAGATCTGGTATCTGGGTTGTTATCCACGTGGACCACTTGGATTCTGAGTTTGTTGCGCGGATCTCTCTAGATCTGGTTTGAGATTTGGCTTTATCCTTAATCTTGATTAATCACTTAATTAGTGTTAATTAAGTGATTATTTGAATATCTCTCCATTAATTGTGTACCTGCAAATATGTAGAGAAGAGGAGTAAAATTCACTTATTTATTCGTATTATGCATGGGAATTATGAGGTAAAATATGCAATATTGAGTTACAATCACACCCCACACTTATTCTTTTGCTCGTCCCGAGCAAAACAAAGAAAAAGAAAATCTAGACTAACAATTTATTACACCACTTTCGCAGGTGACGTGATTGCACTGAGCATGTGCAACAAGCCGTTAAACCTCTAGGTTACCCTAGAGGAGGAGTGTTGTCTCCTGAGGGTTTTCAGCGGATTACACCCACAAAATCCATTAAAGAAAGAAGACAAATGTTAGTGTTTTGAAAACGCATTTTGAACAAGAGACAAGTTTACGAACTATTTTTGCAAAAATATAAGTGATCCTAGGTCATAAGTCCACCTATAATCAATCTTCCTTAAACTTAGTATCCATGCAAGATCTTGTCTTTAATTAAGGTAAGAGTTCAAAATTGGATTGAATATTTTATCTTTCATAAAACCTAGATAGTATGCACACCGTGTAAGTGAAGATTTCCTGGGATTTCAACTCCAACCATCAAGCCATTTATTTATCTATATATATATATATTTTTTCTTTTTCTGCTTTTTCTTCCCTTAGTTTTCTTAGGCTTCCTAGTTCACCCATGTAGCGAGCCTTTAACCGATGACTCCCAAACCAGATGGTTTTAGGGCACCAGATGAGAAAACATCCCTCGGGTTTAAGGTCTCGAGTGAAAAAGGCCACAAAACTAAAGGGGATTATTTTTTATCACCGTTAGGCGTGAATGATCATGCTTCTTGAGGCACAATTATCCAGCTTAATAAGTGAGATCACCGTTAGGCGTGAGTAATCATGCTTCTTGAGGCACAATTTCCCAGCTTAATAGGTGATGCTTTATTTATATATATTTTTCTTTTTTTTTTTCTTTTTTTTTATTATATGGCATTTTGGTCTTTGTCTCCATCCCAAGAAATGTGTAAGTGTAAAGTGCATATTATCTAAGGCAAAAAATTCCAGATAATAATATCTCACCAATTTTACTTACTTATCCTATAATCTCAAACAAGATCTATTACTTCAACTATGTTTAAGATGTCATAATTAAGGCTTTCTTAATCTCTAAGATACATCTTAATTTTCTTAAAAATAGATCAAAACTTTGTCTTTTATTTCAAAAAGTTTTTATTTTTTTTATTTTTATTTATTTTACTAAAAGTAAAATCTAAAAGAAAATAGAAAATCTACAAAGAAAGATAAAATCTAAAAGAAAATAAAAACCTAAAAGAAAATAGAAAATCCTATATTAGTAAACCCTCCCCCACACTTATTTCATGCATTGTCCTCAATGCATAATGATATATGTATGCATGAAAGAAAATGGAGAGGGAAGGGAAAAATTACCTTAAGGTGGTGGTTCCGGTGGTGGTCTGATTGGTCCACGGAACATGGCCCAATCATCTTTGCTTTGGGTTTTCAGGAACCCACCAAAAATAGCAAAAATATGACCCACTAAAATGATGTATGCATGTGTTATTTTAATTATGTACATGACCCCATCTAATTTCAAGATTTTCCTAATAATTTCAGAGTCATTTTCATCAAGATCCTTGTCCCAGAATGGAAGATGAAATGATAGAGCAGTTGACTTGGACTCTGGAAGAACAGGAACGACTACCGACTCAGGAAGTGAATTAAGTCAAGTGATGGTGCCGGAGTCGAAGTGAGTTCAAAAATTGGATCCAAGTCAAGAAATGAAAACTCAAGTCCACAATCATTGTCCAACAATGGGATGTGACCTAATATGGGTGATATCTTTTACTTCCAATATTAAGGAATTCAAGCTCATCGCCATACAATTCTTCAAAACTTAAGTCAAAATCTTCTGATAGAATTGTACAATCAGTTTCAGAAGTAAAGAGATCGAGAAAATCAAGGTCACATTTCTCATTGAGTTCAATTCCACAAGATGGAGAACTTGCCAAAATGTCAATAGAATCTTCAAAAGTGTAGAATTGGGCAAGTTCAATATGATCCTCAAAGATGGATGATTCAACTTCATTGTGAATTGTGAAAGGATCCAAGATTGACTCCGGAAAAAGATTGATATGAGGTAAAGATACCGGAGTCATTATGGAATAAGGAAAAAGAATTGAATCACTGAGTTTGGGTTCAAGATCACATTCCTCATGTAGTTCAATTTCAGAAAATTGTGAACTTGCCAATTTATCAATGGGATTTTCAAGAGTATGAAATTGTCAAGTTCAATGTGATCATCATAAAAGATTTGTGATTCAATTTCACAACAGATAGGTACTTGATTCAATTCTGACTTTGGAAATGAATTGAAATCAGGTAAGGATATGGAAGTCATGATTGAATCAGGAAGTAGAGTTGAATCATCTGGTGAAAGTTCAGGATCATAATCATGTTCAAGTTCAATTTCAGGGAAAGGAAAACTTGTCAAAATGTCAATTGGATCTGAAGTTTGGACAGTTCAGGTGGTTGTGCTGAAATTGAATCTGGACTTCCAAGATGACAAGAGTCTTGAGTCATATCAATAGAATGTGGTATAACTGGATTAGTCAAATGTTGATAGGATAGAGTTTCCTCTTCCTAAGAAGGTTATCCAATTGTTCTTTCACACTATTGAAAGACTCGGCACGTGTTGTTTGATATTGTAAGAAAGACTCTTGCAAGATGTCTATACTCTTTTCTAGATGTGATAGGTCTACAGATGGCTGCTCTAGAATGGGAGTATAGGAATCTTGAAATTGGAAATTTGTGAATAGTGTGAGTCACAAATGTGTGATGATGGAAGAGTGGACTCACACAAGAAATCTTTACTCGTTTCCTTGACAAGTGGTTGTCCATTAGAAAAAGGTGAAACTGAGTAAGACTCTTGAAAATACTGTGGAATTGGAGAGACAAATGGTTTTTGAAGTTGTTGCTCGACTCTCTGTAAATTGGCTTCTATACTCCTTTGTAACTCAGATTTTTCTTCAAATGGTGGTTCAGAAAAAGGAGTATATGAAGTGGACTCGGGAAATGAATCTTGTGAATATTGTGGACTTGGTGGAAATGGTGGACAAGGATTTTGAAAATTTGATCGGGGTAAGTGAATCCCCAATGACTCGATGAAGAGTTGAAATTATTTTGGACATTATAATCATTAGATGGGGTGTATGGGTCGTATTGATTCGGATAAGGCCAACCGGTGTATGTGGTTGGTGCATATTATAAAACACCGGGTTGGAATTATCCGAATATGGAGTGTGTGTGACATATGGATGGAAAGAATTGTAATTGTAAGCCATATCACACAATCACAAACAAAAATCAACAAACAAAACAAACAAAAGAAAGAAAGAAAATTCTAACCTAAGTTAGGGTATAGACTTAGACCTAGACGACTCCTAACAAATAGACCGTCCACGGGAGGTTTAGTGCAGACTCTAACCACAAGCTAATCAGCCAGGGAGGGTAAGGTTGGTGGGAGGTTTTTCGTCCGAAGACGTTCCTTAATTAAGTAACCAGCAACCTTCGGGCTTTCGGCCCTCAACCCCTTTCCTAGACACTGATTTTGCAAGAGTTAAATTCCAACACTTTTCCCCCTTAGGATAATCTCCTAAGTGAGTCCGAGATGTCCCTAGGGCCACGTCTACTTTTTATTAAATTAGGCTTGGGTTAGTGAGTGCTTGGGTAAATGGTTTTGGGCTAAGGAAAGGTAATGACCTCCCCACCTTATCTTATTTACGGGTATGCCCTTAGAATTGAATTGTGCAAGTGTACAAGAAATATAACAAGGATTCACTCAAAGCAAGAAAATCAAGCAAGGAGTTTGTCCTAGTCTAAATGCAATGCAAACACGTACCTTGCCTCCAGCACTCTTCAACAGTAAAAGTAAAGAATTGAAAGACACGTGCCTAAAATGCAAGTGTCTAAACAATTTTTAACAATTCAACCACTTTTTACTGTTTTTTTTTTTAATTAAGCAGGTATATGGTGAAAAATACAGAAAGTTAAGTATTTCAGAAGCTGTATCTTGCAGAGCTGAAGACCCTGCAGAAAAATTGTTAGAAGTGAACTCCTCTTTGCCGCGTCCCACGGCAATTGCCGTGGATCCGCGGCAATTTGGAGGGATCCTGGGCTCTGCTTTCTTGAGCAGAGTCCCAGGTCCACTTGTATGTTACTGCAATGAATAGTTTCCTGTTTTCTTCTCCTGTAACCTGCAACAGAGAAGAAGGATCGTTTAGTACTTCACTTTAACCTAAAAAATACGTTGCTCTCCCCGGCAACGGCGCCATTTTGATTAAGACGGAAAAGGTGTGTTATTATGTGTATAGAAATGTATTTGATGTACCCTTTCTTGTCTCCGTTATAGCATAAGGCTATACCGAGTCGGATCTCAGGGAGAGCTCGCGTAGAAGCTTTACGTATGTAGTGAAGTGAACAAACGAGTATTCTTCTCTTGTTTTATAAACTTAGTGAATCAAATGAAAAAGAAACCAAAAGAAGATGGATATGTTCATGGTGGAAGTGGAAAAGAAATCAAGAAGTGATGTGGATGTGCATTCACAAGAAAAGAATAAGAAACTTAAGAAAGTGATCCAAGACTAGATTACCTGCTAGCTTGCCAAAGCTTACCAATCTCCTTGATAATGAAAGCTTTGCCTAATGTTGTCACTCCATAGGCTTAGAATTCCTCTCACATGTTGACCTAATTACTTTCTCATTTGCAAGATGGTGGTTTAACCATCGGAGAAGAGAAGATCATACACTTGCAAGATTAACAAAAGCAATCACCCATGAGTAGTGAAGTGGCTAAGCTAGTGGTAAACTAGTACATGGAATGAAAATTAGCTACAAGAAGCCATTAGAAAAATACAAGACATGAAAGTAAATTGCAAGAAGTAAACAAAGCAATAAGGAAAGCAATTAAAGAATGCAAGAAACTAGAATCAAACTCAAGTAGAGGAATGGAGGATGGATCAATCCTTGCATAGCTTCAAGTTGTCACCCTTGATTACACAAGCTCTCTCCCTCACAATCACTCTCTTTTGTAATGAAATCTAGGGATAGAGAAGAGGGACTACAAGAAATAAAACTAGAAAAAAAAACAACTAAAAATTACAACTAATGAACTAATCTCCTCTCTTCTCTGATCAGTCTTTGCTCGCAGGTACAAATGAAGTATTTATAGGAGAACTGAGAAGCTTCTGGAGATAAGGTGGTTGCCACAAAATCCGGGGCTCAACGGCCACAAGATTGCCGCGCCCATGCCGCGGCCCGCGGCAATCTCTGGGTCGTTGATCCAGATTTTTCTGGTGAGATCTGGTATCTGGTTGTTATCCACGTGGACCACTTGGATTCTGAGTTTGTTGCGCGGATCTCTCTAGATCTGGTTTGAGATTTGGCTTTATCCTTAATCTTGATTAATCACTTAATTAGTGTTAATTAAGTGATTATTTGAATATCTCTCCATTAATTGTGTACCTGCAAATATGTAGAGAAGAGGAGTAAAATTCACTTATTTATTCGTATTATGCATGGGAATTATGAGGTAAAATATGCAATATTGAGTTACAAGCACCTCAACCCATTCAAGGGGAATCAAGAGGAGTTAGTCCAGAGCCCTTCACGGGGAATTCGGCTACACTTGTTGATTGTACTAAGTGTGTTGCAAGATTTGCATTAGCTTCCGCATTTAGCACACATAGTATTGCATTTAGTTCTAGATTAGCACTTACACCTATTCACCCCCCCTCTAGGTGTTTTTCAATTGGTATCAGAGCTAGTGCTCCTGATATTAGGCTTAACATCCTAAGAGTGAGATCCATTTGCTTGCTAGTCTATTATTTGCATTTGCGTGTTTGCACACTCATATAGTTTACCATGGCTTTCATGACCCCACCTATGTTTGACCCTTCCAACATTCATGTTTGGAAGATTAGGATGACTGTTTATTTACAAACCCTAGGTCATAAAGTTTACCTTGCCATTACCAAGGAATCCTTCCTTAGTGATAGCAATCATATAAGGGCCAATGCACAAGCCCTAGAGGCCATTAGAAGCACATTACCTAAAGATTATCTTATGTGTGTTTCTAACCTTGTTTCTGCCTTTGCAGTGTGGAACAAATTGACAACACCACCACCTCCGAGCTTCAAGTACAAATCCAGAAGAGGAGTCTAGTGGAGAATCCGACTCACATTGCTTGATGGTCCAAGGGAATGACTCCTTGAGGTACAATCGGAAACTCAACTAGATAGTGATGATTGTGCTAGTTCTTCAAATGACTTTGTTGATCCCCATGCTTTAAATGAAGAACTTTCTATTGTGTGTGAAAAATAATAGAAAAATATAATTTGTTGAAAAAGAAAAGTCTAGGCATTAATAATGAAAATAAAAATTTGATTGCTAGACTTGATGTTGTTTTGCAAGAGAAAGAGGAGATTGCTAATGAGAGGGATTCATTAAATCTCAACTTGATCTTGCACTTAAAGAAATAATTTTTTAAAATCTAAAAATGATTGCCATGTTCTTTTGAAGAAAAATGAAAATTTGTCTTCAAAAGTTGATTTTGTTTTAAAGGAGAATGTTGCTTTGAAAAATAAAATTATTTCTATTTCAAATGAGTTGAATGTGTTGTTTAGATAAAAATATTGTTTTGCAAAATAAGATTGATGCACATGTTTGCCATGCTAGGGTAGTATCACACACTTCACCTATTGCATGCCACACTTCTTCTTCTAAGATTAATGATGATATTTGTTTGCTTAAGAAGAAGGTTGATTGTTTGGGCTCCACTATGAGCCAATGTGCCATGAACCACTCACGGTTGGAAACCTTGGTTCGAAAGAAACAAGTTCCATCTTTTATGCATGCACACCCTCCACGGCATACACATGCTCCTCACGGACACCCTAACACAAAGTATGCTCATGTGTACACTTGTACACATTGTGGACGTAAGGGCCACCTTACTAAATTTTGCTATGATAGAATACATGTTGATAATTTAGCAAAGAATTCTGTTTGGGTTAGAGAAGGGACTAACCCTCATGGACCCAAAAGAGTATGGGTACCAAAGACCACCCCTAAAGTTTTTGATGTAGGTGTGGGCTCTCACATGACGTGAGAGTGATAGCACCTTGGAGTGGATGCGTTCCATACTTAAAGGAAATCAATTGGATGCATCACTTTCAAGGGAAGATTTGGTGGAGATAACCACCATGTTTTGAAGACAAGGAGAGTTGCTTCTTCGGTTTGGTAACAATCCTTACTCCCATTTATATGTTTACATGCTTTCCATGTTTAACTTTCATAGCATGTTTTTGATGTTTGATTGATTACTATGAAAATGTCATGCTTATTAGATTAGTGATATACATGTTTAGTTAATTTGAGACACCCATGTTTAATATGGATAAATTCTTTTGTGTTCTCACTATATGGTTGATATTGCGTATATTATATTTCTAATAACATGTGGATATTCATAATAGTCATGTTTTCGACAATAGTATAAATCCTAGTCTAAATTATTTGTGTTTTGTTTCTATGCTTTATGCCTTGATTACATGTTTAGATGTTAGTTTTCATTAAAACTAGAAGAATTATACTTGTACATATAGTGGGCCACAAATAAATCTATATATGTTGAGCTTGATTGCCTGTTTGAACCCATTAGATGTGCTAGTATAGTCTAGTTTTGATGATTCATACATTTCAAACTTGTATTCCATTTTTGAATTTGTTTTATGAGTTTTCACTTCATGTATATGTTTGTATTGCCAAACTTTAAGATATACATGTATACCCTTTGAGTCATTGCCCTTCATGCAAATCTATATATATGGACTCAATTGTGTTTAGGGATATGTATGTATACTTATTGTGTTGACAACCCATACATATACCATGAAATGAAATTTGTTTTGATGAAGATTTAGTTTCTCTTGATTTTGTGTTTAATTGTTTAACTTCATGTATATGTCTATCTTGTTCAAACTATTAGATATACATGATTATCCTTTTGAGCCACGTGCCTTAATGCATATATTTTGTGGACTCGTTGTGTTTGGATATGTATGTATGCTTTAGTTGTATAAGACATACATACACCTTGAAGATTAAATAGTTTAGATGATTTTATGTTTTCATGTTTCATGTTTAAGGAATAATTGAGCTAAATGAATATTTTCATGATTATGATATTCACACTTTATTTGTACACTCACATTTATTGCTTGCTCATGTTTTGTTTTCATGAGTCATATTTATGCCTAATGAATTAGAGTGTTGATTATCTTGTGGATTTCATGTTTTATGAAAATTAATTTTAGTTTATTCCTTGCTTGAAGGATTTCGTACTAGTTAACAAAATTTCATTTTAACTAGTTCGTATTTCATATGGTAGAGTATTTCAAACAAAATATTTTTCAAATCTATTTTTAAAAAAAAAACCCTACCCTTAATGGGAGGATGGATGGGAGATCATGTTCATGTTTGCTTTAAAATGAAAATCATTTAAAAACTTGAACCTTGATTGGGAGGTATAGTAATATGATGTATACACTTGAACTTATTGTTATGTCAATTGGTATCATTGAACTCTTTCAATTAGTATCATTTTGATCTTCTTGTATACTCATATATGTTTTGTATGTATGTATGATTTCAATTCCAAGAATATCAATTTCAATTGGTATCTATTTTCATACATATATATATTTGTGTTTATGCTAGTGCTTGAGTTTCAATTTTGTTTCAATTGATTACTTTTAAATTGATATCAAGACTATGCATTATTTTAGTTTGTATTTCATAAAGGGGGAGAAAATTTGATTTTGTCTTTCAATTGGTATTTGTACTCCCATACTTTATGATTGATAATTTGAATTTGGTATCATATGTTTAAAATGAATAATTCTTACAATTGGTATCAATGTTTTTATGTAAAATCTTTTAAATTAGTAAAACTTTACAATTGGTATCAAAATATTTTGTTTAGACATTCAAAATTATTATGTTTAATTCTATTGATATCAAGATGTCTTGTGTTTTAAATTGGTATCTAAAAATTTTGTTTAAAGTAAAATACAAAAGTTTTGATTTAAATTTCTTATATGCAAGGAGAGCTTAACATCTCTTCTACATATAAATTCATGTTGAGTTTATTGTGTATTGAAGAGCTTAACATCTCTTCTTTATGTGGTACACGTGTGTAGGGGGAGCTTCACATCTCCTCTTATTCATTACATAATATGTGTTATGTGAATTAGGGCTTAACATCCCTCCTTCATGTAATACATATGTGTAGGGAGCTAACTTAGCGTTTCCTCTTCATGAATGTATATAGCATATAACATTTATTAATCTTTGTTTATTTTCATTTGTATCAAGATGCTTCATTGACATATTTTTAATTGATATCATGTTTGTAGTCACCCCTTATTGACTTTGTTTTTGTTTTAGACAAAAAGGGGGAGACCATTGTTTGTATTGTTTTGATTGACACAAAAGGGGGAAGAAAGTTTTATTTTTACCCCTCATTATATTGTGTTTGATTGTTTACCCCTTTGTTGATGATTGACAAAAAGAGGGAGAATTATTGTGAGTTTAACATGCATTATATAAAACAAAACCAAAATCTCTAATAGAGAAGATGTTTTGATATGCATGATTGTTCATGTTTTATATATGCATAGTTATGTTTTTGCATATATTAAGTTTAATATAGTTTAATGTATGTTTATTGGTATCTAGAGCATGTTTGTTTTTGAACATTTCATTGGTATCTAGAACCTTTATTGTTTATGCATATTTATGCATTCATGTTTAAGAGCCTTCATTGCATATTATTATGTTTATTTGCTTATGCATGAGTTAAGGGGGAGCTTCTTTGAAGTTTACTTTAATCCATACATATATACTCCATGAGTTTTGTCATCATCAAAAAGGGGGAGATTGTTGGCCCAAAGACCTTCCACCCTAGTTTTAATGATGATTAACTCATGTAGTTATGTTTACTAATTATCTTGTATTGTTTAAGTTTCAGATCATTAACCAAGATATAGTTGGTGATTAGCTTCAACAAAGTGTTTAGAAGCTTCAAAAGTGATTCTAGGGCTCAATCTTCAAGATCACACATTGCCTAACCCATGGATGGAGTTTTGGAGCAAGTCAACTTGAAGATGAAGATCATCAAGAAACTTAGGTATCCATAGTTTAGATAGTGTGTTTAGATCCATTTGTAAAGCTTAGTATAGTTGATATGCTCAAGTGCACAATACACACACGTTTTTTTATTTTGGATTTGGTTTCATGAATAGATTGATCAAAACAAGTTTACATGTTTTATATGTATAGTAGATGTATTCTAATTATACATACATGCTTTAACTTGCTAGACAAACTTATTGTGACTATCCTATTCATGTATTGAAAAATCAAGTTTGATAAAAATACAAGTTTTGTTTTTTATAAAATTTGCAAGACTCAAAAATGAATGATATGATTGATATATGTCTTGAAATTTTATCACAAGTTTGTGTTTTAATATAAATGTTAAAACAAGTTTTGTGGATTTTTTGAAAGTGTTAAAAGATTTTTAGAAAAATATTTTACAGTGTTTTCTGACCCAGATTTCTGTTCCAGGCTTCAATCAGTCGACTAGTCAACCTGACCTAGTCGACTTGGTGAAGTCGGTCGACCGGGCTGGTCGACCGACGTGCACAAATCTGTGCACGTTTGGAGTCACTGGGACGGTCGAGAGCAGAGCTCTCTGTTTGTTTGGGTCGACCGGGCCGGTCGACTGCAGTTGCCCAACGGTCATATTTCTGACCGTTGGCGGTCGACCGGGCCGGTCGACCGTTGCCTGTCAGAGCTGCCAACTCAGCTCTAACGGCTAGTTTTCTGATGGGCCTATATAAACCCCATCTCTTTGGGGATTTTGGCCAAGATTTTTAGAAAAAAAATTCCAGTTTCTGAAGTGTTTAAAAGAGTTTTAAAAAGAGTTTTTGGGCTTTAAACTTCTCATCTTTATTGTTTTGATTTGAAAAATCAAAGAAAACTAGGTTTTGGGATTTGATTTGATCTTACATTTTCTATCATTTACAAGAGACTTCCCAATTAGTTTTTCTTTGTTGCTTGTTTCCAAAAACACCTTGTTTCCACACTTGAGCTATCACCTATCCTAATCTATTTAGGATCTTGTTTTTGTGGAAAAGAAAAGAGAGAAAAAGAGAAGTGTTTGAGGTTAAGCCTCTAAGTTGTAAACCCTCCTTTGCTTTTGTTGTATCCCTCTTTGGTAGAGGTTGATCGGAGTGGTATTGTGTTTGGATCCCTCTTCGGTAGAGGTGATTGTGATTAAGTTGTATTGGCTACGGGCCTTATCCCTCTTCGGTAGAGGTGGATTGTGGTTGTATAGCCTCGGTGGCTTTGTAAGGTTGAGAGAGGAGTTCAGTACTCCTATAGTGGATTGGAAATCCTACACGGTGGTGTAGGCGGGGATGTAGAGCAAGGTGTTCGAACCTCGAAACATATCTTGGACTTTGCGTTTGATCCACTTGTCTCTAAACTCTCTCTCATTTATTTTGTGCAAAGCATCATACACATCATCATATCATATTTGCTTGTGTTGAGCATAATTCATATTGTCATCTCATATTTATTTACTTGTGTTGTGCCTTGCATATTTCATATTGCTATATCTTGTATATGCTTGGTTGTTTGTGTGTGCCTCACTTGTACCTAATCAACAAGAGCTTCACATAGCACCTCAACCCATTCAAGGGGAATCAAGAGGAGTTAGTCCAGAGCCCTTCACGGGGAATTCGGCTACACTTGTTGATTGTACTAAGTGTGTTGCAAGATTTGCATTAGCTTCCGCATTTAGCGCACATAGTATTGCATTTAGTTCTAGATTAGCACTTACACCTATTCACCCCCCTCTAGGTGTTTTTCAGTTGCACGAGAAGAAGAACTCAGTTGGGTCGGTCGACTGGCATTTTCAGTAATTCCTGCAATGACAGCGGTCGACCGCGCACTTGGAACGGTCGATCGGTCGCTCGACTGACAGTCTGGCCAGAACTTTTCTGGACCCGACTTGGAACTGTTTGGGGTTTCTTCTTCTCCCTATAAATAGAAGATGTGAACTCATTTTAGGGTATGGTTGATTTCTGAGTGAGTTTTTGAGTGCAACCATTCAAACTGTTTTCTGTGAAGCTAAACCATGAGTCCAAGAAGTAACAACATATGATTGAGCGTGATTCATGTTGTGTCTGTGTGATTTTATTTGTCATTGACTAGATTTACCATACATCAGATCCAGTAATGCAATGTGTTGAGTCATACACCTTTTAATTTCATAACTATATTTTCTGAATTGAAAGCATGATATGATTACAGAAGATAATGAATCAGATCATTGATAAAAAGAAGTCATGAGTACAATATAATTGTTCCGGAGAACTTTAAGGTTTCAACTTTGCTGATATTGAGGGATATTGCATTTCATTTAAAAGATGGTTCATCATACACTGATAAAATATGTTTACCCTTAGTAACCATGTTTCATGATCAGCTTCTGTGTTGTCCCTTGATTCTCCACTCTTCGCCAATCTCCTCACCTGCCATTTTTTCTCTCCAGAAGATCAGAAACTATAGTATACTATTAAAATATATCACATTAAAGTATCACAAAAATCTTATGAATTTTGGAATTTCCAGTATAATTAATTAGCACAATTGCAGTAGATGATAGGATAACAGTCTCCAAAAGATTATCCATTAGTCATGTCTTTGACAATGGCTGTCTTTGTTTGGGGGGCCTACTTGTAAACTTCCTGGAATATCAACTAATGGATGTACAAAAAAAAGAAAACCGAAGAAAATGACAGCAACGAAAGCATCAATTGACACGAATTGTCCTCCGAGCTTAAGGGCATGCATGACAAGGCACATATGATTGACATACAGCAACATAATCATTATGAGCAGAATCTGCTCAAGTAATAGATTAATTTTCATCTACCCAATCCACAACATGCTCATGAATTTAAGTGTAAATTCATAAAATTTGTTTGATTTGGTGTTTCTATGGTTATCATAATACAATTTTTGTCCACTTAAAAGTATTTCCTGGGTCCTTCAGTAATATCTAATATAAAATTACTGGAAGTTTGGGACTAAGCCCAATATGTTAATATGATTGGCGCTCCCATTCCGGCTTAGTCAATACACTAGAACAGATGAACGAGTCGCAAAAAAGGTGCAATAATCTGTCCACACACACAAACCATGAACAAATACATTACACCAAATATGAAGCCAAAGATGTCAAATTGAGGTGGTCTTAGTTAAGTCTATGAAGTTTCTGACCCTTTAGCAGTATGCTGTACACCGCGTGGGAAGAAAGCTACAGGTGAACATCACTTTCCCCTTACCTCACCTCTCCCATCATCATTCACCCAAATGTTGCTACCTCCAAATTACTATCAAGGGCATCAATCAATTACCACTGAACAGCTATAGACACCTAAAAGGGACCAAACACTTCTGGGCAAATTTGTCACTGTAACATTCATTCATTCAGTTCACTCAAAAGCACATTGGTATGTGAAAGTGGAATAGTGCTGTACATAGATGTCCACTTGATTTGTTTAAAAAACCAAGTTAAGGAGCCTACCAATTTTAGGGTATTTACATCATTTCCTTATTTTTTTATTTATTTGGAGTTGGGGAATCTCCAAAAGGTCCCAAAATATACGCTGACAAGGAGATGGCATGTATCTGAAAAGGAATGAGAATAGAAACACATCAGAATAAAAAAGGAGGAGGAAGAAGAAGAGAAAGAGAATTTGATATGGTATGGGATTTTGGATCAGCAGGGACTAAAAGGAATAGAAATCAATAGATAAAAAGGGTGTATCAGAGGAATTTGCAGAGACTCTTGGGATTGAAATATATATTTGGACTATTCTATTGTGTTGGGAGGTGCAGGTGTTCAGTTCCCATGCATAGATAAATCAAGGATGACTGTGTAATTGGGTTGGCCTAGAGGCTAACCTTGTCTTGATATGCAATAAACAAGTGTTGTGAACTCCATGAAATGAAATATTATAAGTGTGAAAAGAGAATAATGAAAATCCCCATATACTGCAAAATTTGTAGCCTTTGAGACCATTCTCCTGGGATTTTAAACCCAAAAAAAAAAAATGGCAGAAAGAGTCTTTTATATAGATTAATTTTGCTGACCTGGATCCTTGTAGTCTAGTCCTGGACTGTTTATTTATAAGAGCAACTGCTTCAGCTTCCTTCATCGTCATTAATCACAGAAGACCAAAACAATTGCCCAGGTTATTAGGAAGCACATGAGTTCAGTGTAACTGAATGAGCTGTGGCCTTGTGGGAGTTAGGTTTCTAGAGTTCATCACAGAGAGTTCATTCAACAGGTTTTCCTCTTGAGAGCTTCATTCATCTTCTTGCAGACTTTGGTGGTTTCCGCTAGCTCATCTTGCCTAGATTCATAGAAACTTTTGAATATTCATAATTGATGTTTGGCTAAAAATGTTTTTGTTTTAGATCTTGTTGATACCTCAAGCACAAGCCATTCCCCTTTTAGCTTTTTCCTTTTTATACATTACCACTTGAGTGGTCTTGTTTAGTTTAGAAGAAAGCTTGTCATGTGCTAGTATTTCGGTCTACTCAGTTTGTCAGAGTCTGCTGTTAGTTCTCAAGATTCTAGTAGAAGGGTTTCATCTAGATTGTTGAAAGTTATAGAGGTCTAGTAGCGGAGTTGGAAGAACATCTGATAAACTGCCTTTCTTAGGTTTTGTTAAGTTAGGACAAGGAAGAAAAAGAGCTATGGACGAGAGGAGTGACATGGAGAAGGCAGACGAAGTAATGATGCCAGGTTTCCGGTTCCATCCGACAGATGAAGAGCTAATTGGGTTTTATCTGAAGAGGAAGATACAGCAGAAGCCTCTCACTATAGAGCTTATCAGGCAATTGGACATCTACAAATATGACCCATGGGATCTTCCAAGTAAGTTACAATCCATTTGCAGCATAGCTTCATTATTGCTTTGAACATTTTCTTATATACATTAAGTACTAGTAAAAGCATTACACTTTCTTTATCTCTCTCTTTGTTTTTATCTCTCTTCCATGGACTGTATGCATTACATGTTAAAGTTTACAACCACACAACCTTTCTCTTAGATATTTTCAAAGGCCTAATACTATTTCTGCTTCCCATTATGTTGTTGCTTTCAGTACCTTTATAACTTTTATTTGGAAGTGTATAACATCTTCTGTATTATCTATCTATCTATCTATCTATCAGTCTGTCTATCTATATGACCACTAATGACTATAGGGAAGACAGAATCATCTAAATTTCATGTGACACATAGAGAGGGGAAATAATGAACATATGAAACCTAAATGATAGAAGAGAGCCAAAAAAAAAAAAAATAGATAGAAGAAAAACTGAGCGTATAGTTAAATAGGTTGAACCAATATATGCAAGGGAAAGGGAAACATCTAAACATCACAATATATAATGGAAATAGAAAAACCTTTTAAGATGGAAACTGAAAACTGAAAACTTTAGTCAAATATACAGAAAGAACTTATGCAAATCTCTTCCTTCTTGGTTAACTATTAGTTTTCTTTTCTGTAGTTTCTTCCCTGAAAATGATTAGTTATCTCTTGATTTTTTTTCAACTTGGGTAGGTTAATAAGTAACTCTGCAAATATTGGAAACTGATGGTTTTTTTTGTTTCTCTAATGTAGAGCTGGCAACAACTGGGGAGAAGGAATGGTACTTCTACTGCCCAAGGGACCGGAAATATAGGAACAGTGCAAGACCTAACAGAGTAACTGGAGCGGGATTCTGGAAAGCCACAGGAACTGATAGACCCATTTACTCATCTGAGGGGACTAAGTGCATTGGCCTAAAAAAATCTCTAGTTTTCTACAAGGGCCGAGCTGCCAAAGGCATTAAGACTGACTGGATGATGCATGAGTTCAGGCTTCCTTCACTCACCAACACATTGGTGCCTAAGAGGCCTTCAGACAAGAACATCCCTGCCAATGTAAGCCCCTTTAAATGATCCTTGTACTGCTAATCTGATTTACTTTCAATTCAAAGCAAAAGTTGAAACTAGTTAAATGACTAGTGACTCAGCAGAGTTAGTAATTTCCTAAGGCTAAAAAAATATCCAGGTGACTCAGGTAGTTACCGAAAAAGAACATATTAGCTAGTTCCAACTAAGTTATATGTATCTAGTCCAGAGTCAAAGCAATTGCTCTGAATGTGATAACAGAAGCATAAACCAAGCATAACACTCATTCTAATAGTTTTTTAAACAATAAAAAGAAAATCAAGCCAAAAATTAGTAGTATAACGTCCCTTTCATCCATTTCCATATCTATTAGAACTGCCTTAATTGGTTGCTAAATTCTCAAGAAAAAACATCTAAATTTCAAAATAGAAGAGGTATTTATTTCACTAGCACATGATTTACCCGAGCACAGTAGGATACTTGTGTCCATGTCATGAATTCTGCAATCAACTATTGAAGAAAGGTGCTGATCCTCTTGTATTGAACAGGACTCCTGGGCAATTTGTAGGATCTTCAAGAAGACAAATTCCATGGCACAGAGAGCGCTCTGGGTTTCTCCGCTTCCTGAGACAACCGAGTTAGACTTGTTCTCAGTATCCCAGACTATGAACGCCAACCAGTTTGGATTAGAGAACATCTCATGCACTACTGAAGCTGGTTCATCAATTCAATTTAGCTGCAACAATGGCTTCCAGCAGCAGACAAGCCGTGCCAATTACACTTCTTTGGATGCACCTCCTTACAATAAGCCTAATAATCAGATGAACTTAAGATCATATCCGCTTCCAATTTCAAGTGCCGATATATCCACAAGTTTCATATTCTCCCGAGTGAAATGCCACTGGCATCCATACTTCTTAACTTATCCCCTTCAGTACTAGGAGAAGTTGTGAAATCCTCTGCAAGCTTAGACTTCGGCCAGCCACAGCAGTGTAATGGGTTTAAAGTCGATTTGCCTTCGGACATCAATGAGCACTTGGAGGGACGAGAAGAAGAAAGAAAGAGCTCGAACACAATCTTTGTTAATAATAACCAATGGGGAAACATGAGGACAGTTAGTTTTCCTTCAGCCTGCCACCAAATATTTCTGACAAGTGGAAGCTCAATTTTCCATGGGATTCTCCCACGTGCCCGAGTGAGATGTCAACAAGCTTCTCCACGAACACATGCTATACTTGATCTGGATGTCGTGTAGGGTATGAAATGCCTTCATCTGTTAGCATTTCTGTTAGCATAAGAATCAAAAGACATGGGAGAAACTTTTTCAACTGGATTGCTGTACATCCTTATAGAAATGCTTGTTAACAGCAAAGCTAACAGATTGAGAAGGGAAAATATTGGCTGTCTAGTATTTATACCTTTCCTTTGTCATCTGTTCTCAAACTATTTCATATTGATGATTTGTCAGTTACAACCCACTAGGCAAGGGACCAACTCTTTCAGATTAACAGATGTCATCTCCCCTTTCCTGTTGCCTCTTTTTGTTACTCACAAATCAGAAAAGCTTCACAAGAAGCACGAGAAACTTCCACATCTTATCGGAATGAGTGCCTTAAGTTACATAGACATATGGGCCATAATGAAGCCCTTGACCCTCTCTAAATTCCTGGCTTATTCAGCATTCAAAAGGAATTAGGGCTCATACTAATTCATATTAATTGCAAATAGAAGCCAAATCAAACATCAGTGAACATATAAATGACAGTTGTTATTCTCTAACAGCCCAAAATCTTAGAAGCATACAGAAAAGGTTCCTTCTTTCGGATTAGTACTACAAACACAAGACTGCTCATACAGAACTCCATCCAGGTTTCTTTTTTATACCGACTATCCCCATTGAACTTCTTATCCTCACAACTTCATCACATGTCTCCCACCTTAGCAGAGATATTTGAGGCAGAGATATAATCTCCTGAGTCATGAGGTTCTAGCTCAGCGGCCTTCTTAAAAGCTAACCTTCCAAGCTCCACATCACCGTGAACTCTACAAGCACCAAGCAATGCATTCCACAGCAGCCAGTCCGGCTCTACAGGCATTTTATCAATAAAATGTGCAGCCTCTTGCAGTCTACCTGACCGACCAAGTAAATCAACCACAGAGGCATAGTGATGCTGCTTTGGTTCAATCCCGTAATCACTTATCATGGAATTAAAATGGGAAAAACCTTCTTCCACCAAACCATTATGGTTACAAGCAGATAGAACACTCAAATAAGTTACTGAATCGGGTCTTACTCCATCTTGTTTCATCTGTTGAAAGATACCCAGAGCTTCCAAACCCTTCCATTCTGAGCGTATCCATCAATCAGAGCAGTCCATGTTACCCAATCAGGGTGCTCTATTTCATCAAACACCTTCTGGGAATCATCGATGTTTCCACTTTTTGAGAACATTGCCACTAGAGCACTACTCACTGAGAGATGGAACAGTAACCCCCTTTGATTGCATGAGCATGTAATTGATTTCCCAAGATTGGTTTTGATAAGTCAGCACACACCCCAAGAACTGATGAGCATGTTATATGGTCTAACCCAAAACCAGAAACTATCATATGCGAAATTCAGAGAGAGCCACTTTATTATAATCATTTGCAGAATAACCTGAGACCAAGGAGGACCACAAAAACTGATCTTTGCATGGAGTTCCATCGAAGACTCTTCTGGCACTTTGCTAAATCTTTGCATTTGCAGTACATAGAAACAAGAGAACAACCAACAAGGGATTCACTTCCAAGACCTTCATGAAGAGCATGCGCATGAATTTCCTCCCTTGCATTAGGAACTGGGAATCACAGCAAGCCATTAGAACAGCAGAAAGAGTACTCTGATCAGGAAGGATTTCTTCAAGAATCATTTCCCTGAAGAGCTACAATGCCTTGATGGCACAACCATGGGTCGCAAAACCTGAAATCATCGAGGTCCATGACACTCTATCTCTTTCATTCATTTGTGTGAACAATTCGTAACTATCTTCAATGCTTCCACATTTGGAGTACATGGTGAAGAGTGCATTCCCCACAAGAACATCAAGTACCAACCCACCTTTACGACATAAGAATGGATTTGTCTTCCAAATTCTAAATTGTCAACAATGCTTAGAACACTGGAGGTACATTTCTTATCAGGCTTGAAACCTTCCTGAAACATCCTTTTGAACAGCTCAGCTGATCTTCTCCAGGTACTCAAACTCTTAGCCAAGCCCATCTCTCAAATATCTTTTCGGACATTTGAAGGCTTCCAATTCTGGCATACGTACAAATGAAACCTCCTTCACGACAGAATCCTTAAATAACAAGCCATTCGTCAATGTCCAACAATGGATTTGCATTGTCTCTTTTACCATGAAAGATTTAGCGCAGGCCAAGAGTACACTGGTAAGAGTGTACTTATGACCTCCACACCACTCCTATCATTCTTTAAAATTTCAACCGCATTGCTGGCATCTTCCCTCTGAACAAAACCTGAAATCATAGTTGTCTACGAAACAACATTGTGCCCGGCATTCGCGAGAATTCCTTCACTGCGTTGCCCATATCACCACACTTTGCACAGAGATCAGCAATGCAAGTACCAACGAAAATGTCATCTTTGACATCACACTTAAGCACCCAACTGTGAATTGCTCTTCCAATCTCCCATTCCCCAGAGGCAGCACAAGCACTCAAAACGCTCGAGAAAGTCAACCCGTTCGGCATACAAAACCCGCCTACCATCCTACGGAAAAGATCCAAACAAACCAAATGCTCTCCATTCCTAACCGCCCCAGCAATAATCACATTCCAACACACCACATTTCCGCTACAATTCTCATCAAACACTCTCAAAGAATCATCAAACATGCCACTCTTCTCAAACAAGTCTATCAACCCAGTAACAACAAACCCGTTAGAAAAGAAGCCATTTTTAACCACACGAGAAAATTTGCTCACCGAGTTCGAGGTTTTGGGAAGCGGCACAATGTGAAAGCATATTTCCATAATCAAATTGATGCAAGCTGAGACCCGAGGACTGAGTTCTGGTAAAATTCCTAAGGGGTCGTTGGATTGAGAGTTGAGGTTTGGTTGGGGAATCTTAGCAAGCACATGGTGTGCCGATTTGGACGGTTACGGATTGGGTTAGTGGACAGAGGATTAGGTGACTTGGGGAAATGGGCATTGTTGGGATTGGTTGGTTTGATGGGTAGCGTGTGGGGTGGTTGAGGGAGAGGAGGGTGAGGCTGGGGATTGAGGAGGAGGTGATGGGGGTTGTTTGCTGGTGGGGTTTTAGGGAGGGAGAAGGAGGAGAAGAGTTTGAGTAAGGGGAAGAGATTGGGTGAGGACTGTTGCAAGGAATGGTGCAAAGATTTCATCTTTTTTCTCATATGTGATGTTGATGTTGTTCTTGTTGTACTGGCGATCGATGAATTCAAATGCCGTTAGTTCTAGCAGCCGTGGGATCTGAGCTG
Source organism: Agave tequilana (assembly GCA_038442645.1). NCBI lineage: Eukaryota > Viridiplantae > Streptophyta > Magnoliopsida > Asparagales > Asparagaceae > Agave > Agave tequilana. The sequence goes on along the minus strand of JAVJIF010025377.1, from coordinate 534 downwards.
TTAATTTGAAGATGATGTTCTGAGAGCAATTAAATTTGTAAAATGTTTTAAAACGCCAATTCAAGATGGCCGAGTTGGTCTAAGGCGCCAGTTTCAGGTACTGGTCCTTAAGGGCATGGTTCGAATCCCATTCTTGACAACTTTTTTTTCTCTATTTTTTTTTGAAAATATATCATTTTACCATTGTTGCCGAAATTTTTTCTTTTAAATTAATTTTTTTTTTTCTATTTCATTTTTCCTCTTTCCTAATATTAGTGCAATATCTACTGAGTTTTAAGGAACGTATTTCTATATCTATGTTATGTATAGTTATTCTGAGAACTTGGATCCATGTAAACTAGCGTTGTAGAGTAGCAGAGAGCAGATTGAGTATTTGCGTTCTGGTATGAAGTTCAAACGTAGGAGTACTGGTACATATAACACATGAATCTGGCCATGTCACAAATCATATAAGTTTATAATGCCATGGTGTGCTTCTTCCGCCCCAAGCCTCTTACACAGTCAAACACATGACAAGCACTTGACTATAATATT